>PPHD01000021.1:19293-63077 GCA_002909625.1 Bambusicola thoracicus
TCTTTCTTTCTTTCTTTCTTTCTTTTTTTAATAAGAGAAAAAAAAGAAAGCTTTGCTTGTGGAGATTGCATTTGCCATACACTTTGCTGCCAAGCAAATAGACTGATTATATCAACCCAATAGATCACTTCTTCTGTAGTCACTGTTAAGGTGAAAATGAAGAGGCTGGAGCTCTAAATATCTCATATGTCCATTCAGAAATGTGGTGTGATTCAAAACATTGCCAGGTAAGAGTGGAAGGAAGGCATTACAGTTAAGAGTCTGAGCTGGATGTGCTCCCACAAGGAAGCAGACTGGTTTTGACTAGATGCTTACTATACCTTTCAAAAAAAGAGACATAAAAGCAGCTTTCTGGAAAGGGGAAATGTTATTTTAACGATGATTTCTCTAACAGAGAACTTTTTGTTTCAATGTAAATAATTTTTAATGTAAATTAAAACTACTTTAAATATAAATTATACCAAGAAATACTCAAGAGTCATTCTGATTCATTTTTTATCTGTGTTGATGTACGATAATACTCTTTTTTTTCCTTTTTAACTTTGCCCTCTGAACTCCAGTATGAACTCTTAAATTGGAAGTGTAAGATATGAGCCATCCCTCCCAAGTGGTGATTTGCTGTATTCTAGTTACAGAGTGCTCATAAAATGGCCACTGGTCATATACAGTGTGAGATTTCTAATAAAGCAGCTCACCACTACCAGAGATGCTTATAAATTCCACACCATAGCAGGTTCTTACAGACCTCTGAGAGAATGGAGCACAAAAAGGGCAATGCACAACATAACAAGAAATGCATGGGAATATCACAAACAAAAGAGCACTCTGGTGGGTTAAGTTCTATTAAAAACAAATCCGTAACACAAAGGAGATATATTTACTAGTTACTGGAAGATAGGAAAATGTTTGGTTTTAACACGCATAGTTCCTTCTGCTTTCAGAATGAACTGTGAGTTGGAGGGGATTTTCAGAATGGAGGACAGAGTGAGAGGAATAGAAGAAGGAACAGGGGTTATTGTGAAGATGCGATGTTGAGTAGTCAGCAATAGGTAGGTATCACTTTGCAAAGAAATTAAGGCCATTGTAGCAAGATCAAAAGGAAAATCACCTCAAAACTCACTATCATGTCTTTGTTCTCATGCTATTCAGCCATTCCCTTACCTGATTTCCTGATTTCAGCTTTCTAATTATTTTAGTGATGCTGTCAATGTGATGCCAAAGGGTATAGCCAAGAGTTTTCAGTTAAGTACAAATAGAGAAACATTGTATGATGACAAGTCAGTTAAACAGTTCCCTGAATTAACTGGTGTTGCCTAGCCGAAGGCTATAAAAAATCTTGCCTGGGCCAGCAAACTTTCAAGCCTGCATCCTGCCTATCTCCCTGCCCTGGGGAGCATCTGTGTAAGGCTCATTGTTAAAGAGCAGCTCCTTCAGCAAAGGATCACTGCAGGAATTTAAGCCTTATTGGAGAGGATTATCAGAATTCACTGTTTTGATGTTCTTTAATTTCTAGGGTTTAAGAGAAGAGGAGCTAACACAGTTTATTGCATGAGTTCATTCAATTGAATTCTGAATTCTTTACCGTCCATGGCAAGATAATTTACTATATACTGTAAAATGGAGTTTTACAGAGTTCATGCAATGAAAGTTCCCCAAGATATCCTCTGTTTAAATATAATCTCTTCTGCACCTAGCACTCATTAAGCATTTTAAATATAACCAGAAGTATATGAAAACCTTAATATTTTTTTATACATAACATTCGTTTAAAGAAACTATTAGGGACAAATTTTGTAACCCCGTACTTAACAAAAAATAATATACGAGAACTAATTACAATATTTACAAGTGAATTAGAAGTCAAGTTTCCTTACAACTTCTCCTGATTGCTCATCACTTCTGGAAAGTTCACTTGTGCTTAAATCCATGCCTAGCAGTTACCTTGGATGACTGACATAGATTTCTAAATTTCTCTATGCGCATATGTCAGCTGCAAATCCTCATTCAGCAGTGGTATGCTCTGTTTGTTGGTCCTCATTATTTTTGAATTTGTTTGTATGTTGAGTGAACATCCCACATTTCTTTTTAAGGAGAAATCTCAGAATCTTTCCCTAATCAGCCAACAGATAATGCCCTTGGCAGGCACCTGTAGAAGTCATTCAATTTGGATGTATCCTGCAAAAAAGAAGGGGTTCTGTATAAACTACCAAATTAGTCCCTCCTTGCTTGTTAACTTAGTCCAGGCACACATTCCTTCTAAACCCAGGTAAAGACATTTCTATTTGAATTGCAGAGATTTGATACTGAAACCAAAATATAAACCTAAGTAAAAGATGCAGTATGTCTTATCAATGAATTCCTGGGTGGTAAAACCTTTTCTACCTTCATCAGTAAGAGGAGTGTTCTTTACCAATGGATTAAAAATTCACCACAGAAATTCATACGTTAATGAACTAAAAAGTCAAATTTTGTGTGCATATGTGGGAATATGAAATATGCCTTTGAAGTATATCTCATTAAGTCTTCATAATCTTCAAATTAGTGCAAGCCACTGAAAGACTGTAATCATCTACGTGTACGGACCCCTTCATTCATCTCATAGCAGGCATTCAGTAAGATCAGATTATTTGTTCTCCATGTCCAAAACTCTCCTTCCATGCCTTTTAAACGAGGAGTCATTTCATGCTATACTGTCTCAACTTCCCTCGATGACAACTCTATCCTACTGGAACTATGAAACTGTCAACACCAAGAGCAAAATTTAGGTGTGCAGAAGACAAAAATGGCTCAGCTGCTATCCCACAAGCTCTCTCAATAGAGGTCAACAACCTCCGATCCATGGAGAAAACTGCAAAACTCAGTATTTCCATCAACCTCTCAGAAAAACACCACTAAAATTTTCTTGCTGGCTGAAAGCAAAAGAAAAACATTTTGTACACAGTACAGTCTCAGGAAATGAGTAGATAGAGCCATGACAGACATGGAATATAACAGACCACCTCGATTTTAAAGAGGTAAAAGGTGTACATGGTCAGCCTTTGGGGAGGGGTGCCTGGTAGTAAAGGTGAGGTAATGTAAGGCAACTTTGCACTTGTGAGAAAAGGCCCAGCAGCTCATACCATAAGTTTCTCTTCTGCACTTGGGCACCTCTTGGTCACAGTTGGTGTGAAGTAGTCTAGAGGTTACTCTTATCATCAGATCAAAGCCAAAGATTAAAAAACAAAACAAACAAAAAAACCTCCACAAACTTAAGAAATACTAACTTATCATGCATCTTTACTAGTGTTACCCACATCATATAATATCATCTAATATTCAAGGTTGTTCTCTTGTATTCAAGCACACACAGTGTTGTCTTTTTTCATACAGCAGTAAGCTGATGCAGTGGTGGTTAAATAACTTGCCTGTAGACATCCAGAGCAGTAGAGGTAAAGCTGTGAATAAAATGCAGGAGTCCCAACTGACAAGTTTTGTGTAACAAGGATTAGAGAACAGTTATTTCTCTAAGTGAATTAAAACATTGCGTTTTATGTCATTAAAATACGGGTATTTCCACAGTGCGTTAGACTCTAGCAGAGATTATGCAGCATTCCTCATTGGATAGTGGTTAGCTTTACAAAAGCAAAAACCCTGACAGCTGATAAATGCTTTGCTTTTCCTCCCCACCAGCCATTGTACTTTCTACGGATCTCTAAAAATGCATTTTCACATTACTGGTAAGAAGATGTAATGCCCTGTTTCACAAATGTCAGTCTTGATCCCAGCAATATGATTCCACCATTTCCACAACGAATTAAATCAGGGTATTAAAACAGCAGAAAAGTAACCATAAAAAAAAAAAAAAAAAAAAAAAAAAAAAAAGTAATCTACTACAACCGACTAATTATCTCTCAGAAACTTACTACAGAGCCAGATATTCTTTCTAGCAACAGTAGATCTATACAGTATTAATAAAAGCACCCTTTTCTTTCTGTAATCCCTTGACATTTTTCACTTCAGTGATGTGGAAATTCTTGCAGCAGAATTTCAGTGTAAATTTTACAGTATGGGGAAAAATATTTCCATTTACAACATTTGAACTTCCCACATTTTATATCAAAGATCAGCTACAGTCTACAGGCAGACCACCAAGTCAGTCCAATGGACCACAGGCAAGTCTTGCAGCCTTTTTACGCGAAGAGCCTGCAAGACTGTGTACAGACTACAGACAAGGAGTGTTTCTCCAGCATGAGTAGCTTGTTCTTGAGTACCAATTAATCTTCAATTTTCTCCTTTTCCACACCAGAGGTATCTAATATGAATTGCTGATACTGACGGTAGAAAAGGAAGGCAGCCAGAAGTGGCTGCTATACACAGTTCAAACAGCTCCCTGTGAATTCTCACAAGCAGAAGCAGACACAGGCAGCCCAAGCAGTGTGGAAGTGGCAGCGTACTCATATCTACCTCTTCGTCCTGCTGAAAGTTCATCACATGCAGCCTCCAGGAACACTCACAGACACCATGCCTGGTCAGTGACCCCTCTGCTACTGGTACGCAGGCACACCAGCTGCATGGCTTTCTCTGCCAAAAGAGCAAGAGGTCACCACTATTTTAAGTTCATTGACTGTCCTCTTATTTTATTCATGTGAATGAGATGGCAGTCAGCTCCTCCTCTATTTTCTTCAGGCCATTCATTATTTTCTAATTTAGCCCCCTCTTATTGACATCTGTCGAAAAAACAGCATCATTCTTTTTTGTCCAAGCCCTGAAATAGTCTCAATACCCATTCCTGTGCACCTCCCCTAATGGGGAGAAGGAAAGAAATATTATACTGATTTCAAAATGCACTGTATTTACTCTTAGCATCTACACTCATCTACATAAATGCAAAAATGCCCTCCAAGAGTTTGATTCTCTATTGCTTTCCTGTTCACTAGTTAATTTAACTTCACGCAGATGATACAAAACATTATTATTCTTACGATGTACTTTACATTCATTATAAATAATGGCATCAAGTAAAAAAAAATCCAACCTAGAAAAAATGCAAGCATGTTAGTTAAAACATACTGTCTGCTCCTTACTAAATTATATATTTCTCAGTCTTTCAGAAGCATGCCTTTTAAAGTAACTCAGGGGATTTGCAGTTGCCTTCCAAGCTTTTCATTTCTAGGTCACTTGTTAAATCTACCCCAGGTCAGCACTGACTGAAAATTATTACTGTCTGGCAGCTGTTTTGTTAGTCTACATAAAATGAATTAGTGGTTTCATTCCACTTCCTAATGGACAAGTGGCCCCATCTTACACTTCGACCTAAATTGCACCCCATTGACTACTTCAGGGAATGAACTAAATCAACCCTTTCTATTCTGTAGGTAAGTCCTCAAGGTTAGGAACAAGACTGGTGGGACACGTGAAGCTATTATAGCACTTCTCTATGAAAAATAAAGTCCTCCAGGAATGGAATTCCTGTAATGAGAAGAGATAAAATGTCATGTTGGTGAGTTGTTGTGGTGATTATTTTGGTTCTCTAAGGATCTTTGTCATGTAATACAATGGGGAATATGCTACAAGTTGCCCTCTGTTAAGAACAGAGCCCCTCCGTGCAACATTTCAAGTTCCTAGGATAGAGAATGTGTGTATGTCTGTCTGCATGTGTGCTTGTGTATGTGTGCAGAAAACCAAAGGAATAGCACAAAGATTTCCTAATCGTAATAAAGGTGAAATTGCTATATGATAGAGATAAAATTATACCTATATGAGAAATGTTTTAATAATAACATGGTAGGCAAAAAGATAAAGAGATTTCCTATCTCACAGCAAGAGGGAGAAATTATAACAGGATCCATATTTGACTTTTACTTATAGTGCTCTACTTGCACTTGGAATAAAATAGGTTTTCCCACCTTGAAAGTCCCCAATTTCATACTCTCAGAAGAATCATCTTTCTCTCTTTTTAGAGTAAACACAAGCACAAATGCTGTTATAAAACAACTTTGGATCTAAAATATTTCACAGAGAAATTTAAGGAAGACCACAATTTTCTCTACCTTCTTTGTCTTTTTTCCTTGAATGATAAATAAGTCTCTGTGAATCTAGTACTATCCTTGTCCTTACTGAGCTAGGACAATTTTTCCCTGAGGCCCCCATTTCCCTTTGCCATCCCATTTTTCATTCTGCTCAGCATGCAGCAATTCTAACAGATCTGCTCCTTGACTGAAAAATCTTCACCTCTTCCAACCCATCAGGATAAGGTTGTTTGTCTATGGTTTTCTAACAAATGAAAATGAAAAAAAGAAGGACTATCAGCTTCATTTGTCACCATCTTTTTTTGCTCTTGCCCCTCAGTGACTCAACTTTCTCTCTTCTTGTTAGCTTCTTCTGAACTTATTGTTCACCTTTTCATTCTTTGCTACTCTTTTTCCTCTCCTCCCTGTTTAACCTAATTCCTTATATCCACAAAAATGCCTTAATTCCACAGTGTTAAGTTCATAGCATGTCCTGCACTTTGAGAGCAACACAAGGGTCTGGGTTTTGCTCAGCTTCATGCTTATGTACTTCATTACATAACTTTTAAGAAAATCGAGATGCAAAAGTTAGACTGGCCACTAGAGAGATTTTACCTCTGTTACAAACATTTTCAAGTAAATACATAAGACAATTCTGTTCTTCCTAGCATTTCATGTATGATAATTTCTGCTGGACAAGCTCTTCTGGGATGACTACATAGGACTTTATTTTGTTACAAGCATCGTACACACAGTTTTATTTTTATGTATTTTTTTTCCTTTATTCCATAGCAATGAAGATAATTGGCTTTTCAACTGTGTTCAGTAAACCCTCACAAGCAAAACAAAGCACCTTCGCTGTAAGAAAGAATTTACCTGCACAGAAAGTGGTTTTCATGTAACAAATATTACAAAGAATCACAGACAAATGTCAGGTACTTGGTTGCTTGAAACTAAGCCTTTTCAGGGACTTTAGTCCAAAGGGTGGGCATGAGACTACTTAAACATTCACTGCCATTTCTTGTCTGGCTGGAGTGTAAGTTGTACAAATTTTGCCTTGTAATCAAAAGGATACTACCTAGAAGAACATGGAATCGTGCTGTTCTTTATTACTTCTATTTCACTGTGAGCCTCCTATTTATAAGAAAAGACGCAGATGTACACTCCAATTCTACACAGGATTTCATACTGAAAGAATATCTTCTGGTGGGCTGCAATCTACCATTCCAATAATTAATAAAGCCAACATTTCAATGGATTTGTGATTGCGGTTACATTCCCTAGTATCTAACATAAAGCCAACATCTAATTTATCTCCTTTTGAGATGAGCCTTTCTCTCAGTGGGGTACTAAGTTAAAAATCAAAGTCTAAGAATACAATTAAACTTTACTTTTACTGTGTCAGGCGCTGACTTGCTCCTAACCCCTATAGATATTTTGGCTCTATATGTTTACCGTTTGCTTTTACTTGCCTTTTCTTGCCTTTGATTGCAATCTGTCTTATAGGAAAGCACCTTCTTCCAGCAATAAGACAGATGATGAAAAGGCCTTTTTGTCCTTTTGTTCATAAGCTCCGAATCGTTCTTTTCTTGGAATTATTCAGACTAACACATTGTTTATGACTGACTCTTCTTGAAGCTTCTCTATAAGAGTGTCTGTTACATCATCAGATATCACTGAATTAATGACTGTGATTGTTTTTGTGATAAATAGAGATACAGAACAAGACTGGTTTTATATGCTACTCTAAAATCTGTTTTCAAGTTATAGGTACTTACATCTGATAGAAGTAATGCATTTGCTGTATTGGTCAGCAGAGACTTGCTCGCCAACTCTGGCATAAATTCATGGCTTGGACACCAGAATCTGACATTTGTGGCTGAAAATTGCTTCTTTCTTAGAGCAAAATCAGGATTTTAGGAACTACTCAATACTACTTTGTCTTTAGGCACCAAAAGGGTACTTTCTTGTCAGTTATTTTCAGCTTACACAAAACTGATCTTGCCATCCTATTACCACCTGCAATGCTAAAAATAGGAATGTAAGGACTTTTGAATTAAATAAAATTAGTACAAAAGCTATACAAATGCTTAGATTCTTTGGTCATCAGGTATGTGGCATTTTAACATTCACAGACATGCAGCTATCAAAGGAACAGAACTTCAGAAGAGAATCTAGGATAACAGGACTGAACTAGGCTCGGTGAGTCCCAGTACATCTGTCAAAGCAGTCAACTGCTTTGCTCCACCTTGAAATTTTCCTTTATTGGGAAACTGATCCTAGAGGATACTCCTTTGCCAGTTAAAAACTATCATATTTTTACATAATATGTTCAGCACAATATTGCATCCACTCATTTGTGCACCGGTACTGGTACAAGTATTTCTTTTCCTTTTCAAGTGCCTACTCATTCTCCACTGCCCCTTTCATTTTGTGAATTTTCATTCATTTTGTGAATGAAGACATAAAAGCTCTTTTAGCCTCCTCCCACAAAAGGAATTCTCCACTCCACACTACTGCATTCCCAGTAGCCCTTCCCTGTACCTATTCTCTCTGAATTCTTTTTTCTTTCCAGTACTCTGTATGCTAGTGGTAGTATATCTTTCTCTCTTCTGGTAGACCGTTCTTCCTACATTCAATAATCAAGGACATATTCAAGGACATAGTGTTGGTGGTTCAGACTTATCCTACAGTCAGCTGATATACTGAAGTTTTTCTCCCCTTAGTCATGCCAGAGGATATCCCAGTTTTTAACAGTGGCACCTAGCTTTCCACCTCCTAGTGAACGTCTGGAGCTTACCACTTTTGCCCCAGAGTTGATGGAAAATAGTAAGTATAACTGGTTCCAACACTGAATCTTGAAGAGCTCTACAAATTACCCTCCTGCAACCTACTGTTTCCCTTTTAGCGTCATCACTATAATTTCCCTTCTATTTCCCTTCCTCATTCATATCAGATACCAATTCCCACAGACTCTAGATTAGAATCTAACTCTAGAGACTAACTAAGCTAGTAAACACTCAAATGGTATCATATGAAATACTTTAATAAAGTCCAGGCAAGTGTTGTCTACTCTATTACCTTTGGCTAGGAAATGAGTTACCAAAGAAAGTCATTAAGTAGTCATACTACAGTATACCTTTATATACTCTATTTCCTTTTTGCTCTGTTTTCCATTTACTTCCACACCTACAAATATTCTTCCCATCATAAGTTGCTCTAAAGCTTTGGCTGATAGAACAATACTAGCCTATGTTGATATTTTTCAATGTAGGTCCTACAACTGCTATTCAACAGTCACATGGCTTTGGCCTAATTTTGACAGATCTATGAAAATTAACTGTTCTAAGACTTCTCATCTAACACTGTTATTTCAGATAAAGTTCTTCTGATCTGATGACGCGGTACTTCTTGACCTTTGCTTCCGCAACCAGGACAGATTCCCTTTCCATATACTCATTCATATTAGATACCCTTGGATTTGTCTCCTTATTCAACTTGTGATGTTTTTGAAAGGTGAGAAGAATCTACAATTAGTTTCTCCTTCTGTACTGCACTGCTCCTTCAACTAGACTTAGACCCTTTGTAGATCTATATCAGAGCAGAAGAGGAGGACTCATAGACTACTTCATGGAAAATAAGTAAAATACATTTTCACAACTTTCTAAAACTGACTCTTATTTTACATGTTAAAAACAGATCAAGGTTTTTTCCTAAGTGAATTTTGAGGGATCCCAGAAACTGAAAAATCTCTTTCCAAATTCAGTAAAGTGCTACATATATTTCATTGAACACAGTGCTTCACTAAAGTGGTTTCTTAGTTTGGTTTCAATGTTAAACCACACGACAATCAATCCTTCCCAAAAGACTTTATTTTGGTGGAAAAACTGTTAGCAAGCAACTTTGCTTTAACATCTTCTTTGCTTAAAATAAGAAGAGGGAATAAAAAACACAGCTTTCAAACCACAGAGCAACCGTTGAAAACTTAAAAACCACAATACCAAAGAACAGAATGAGCCTATGATTACTTAACACAAAATGTGGTTTAAACTGGGCACCATACCAAGTTTTACACAGAAACGCAAGGGGAAAAAGAAGTGCACGTATCCATGGTTACAGTGACCCCTGCTTGGCACCTGAAGAGATCTTTCTAGAAAACGACAGGTAGAGACATTTATCAGGGTCCTCAGAAGTAGCAAGGCTCCTTCCTGTTTTTATAAGTAAAAAAAAAAGATAAAGTAGCACTTAGTACAGACAGTCCTGAACACAAACTGTAACCTACAAATATTTTTAGAATTCCCCTCTCATGTTTTTCACAATATTCAGTCAGTGCTGAAAAATAACCTCAGAAATCTAGAACCTTCTATTTAAATAACAGCAAATTCCTAGAATAACAAGTTCATTTATAAAGTGACCGTTTCAAGGCTGAAGTCTTTCTTATGTTCAGCTGTACTGAGCTCATGAACGAAGGAACAGGATAGTAGCCTGCAACTTTTAGTGGGAAAAGTTGGAATTGTAAATTAAGCTGAATTGGAACCATCTCTGCTGAGTATTGAAGCTTTTACTGTTCAGCTACGCCCTGGAAGGCAGTGGCACAGCTAAACCCCACGTGCAGGCTGCTTGACTGGCATCTTTTCTTCTTTCTTGTCTTCACTGATACTTACTTTGTCTCTGTTTATGTATATGTTTTGGGAAGACTTCTTTAAATCTGTGCTGATGCATTTATGCATAACCAGGTATACTGAACCATGAACATAAATGCAGACATTAGTAAACATTCACAACTGTTCATTTTTCTAACTGCTTCTTCTATGTGTGCAATCATCTGATGAGACTGTGAAAAACAAGCTGCCCAGGGCTCCAATGGTAAGTTCCTCTTGCCAAGGCAGGGAGGACACAGCTATTTTACGCTAAGATGCATGTACAAGCCAAATGCAATTCTCCTTGTAAAAAAAGAAGTCTGGAAGAGATCTTTAATGTTCTGTATTTTTTAGGATGCTCATCTTCTCTTATGCATGCTCCTTAACGATCCTGCTTCATCGTCAGTTGTGGAGATGATGGCTCCCCAGTTGCTAATAACAGATCATAGCTGAACCACTCAGCTGTACAGATGTCACCTGGATCCAGCATTAGCAAGCTACTGCATTTCTGTCAGATCAGACAGAGATCATGCTATGGTGTCTGTAAAGGATTAATTCCAGTCATTATGGGAAATTACGTGGATGTTGTCTGGTTCAGCAGCATATTTGCTTAAAAAAAGTTGCCTGTTCCAGTAGAAAATTAATTCAAACTAGCAAACTGAATGTTCAGCAACTCCAGTTGTGAGGGATCAGCTTTTTATCTCAGTGGTTGAAGCACTCTTGATGTGGTAAGAGATACCCTGAAATTTGGATTTACTTTCCCGCTAGATCAAAAACAGAGGTTCGACATCCATGAGGTTCAACATCTACCAACCATGATGCAGTTTAGTGCAGAAATATTGGTGACAGGTGAATGGCTGGACCGGATGATCTTGGAGGTCTTTTCCAACCTTGATGATTCTATGATTCTATGATCCCAATCCTTTCTTCAAGCAGTTCTGCTGCTTTTATAGAAATCAGTCATTTAATGGCAGAGAAGAAATCACACTGTGTGATCTCATCAGTTGTTTACAAAGATTAGGCCCCAAATCTTACCTATCAGATGTTCAAAAGAGCATCTCCATCAGTGGCAGAAAACTCCAGGAGTTCCACAACACTACTACTACTTACATTCCATACAATTTTACTTTCTGCAAAGAACAAATACCAGTCTTCAAAATCCGATATCAACTCTAAATAATAAGGGTGCAATATCATGCTTATTTCGCTGTCAGTTAATAAGCAGAGAAAGGAATATAGCTGTCAACATCTTTATATTTTTGACAATGAATACAGCAGGCTGTACATGTGCATTTACTTATGTAGCAAGGGCTACAGCCCTTAGCAAGGGCTGTATGTGGAGGGCATTCACTCTGCAGCACTGAAAATTTGCCAAAATTTAGTAGACGCTTTGATTGTTTTAGAAAAGTTGAACTGTGTTTTTCAACAGACAGAAAATTCACAGATGGTTACTGAGTACATGGCATTGATTTTACTAGCAAAGGAGGAAACACTGACTTGGAAACATAAGCCCAGGCTCACTCCTGCACCTCCTTCTTGAAAAAAAGACGGTATCTCAAAGGCTTTCCAGTGACAGCATATGGCAAACCTGACTTCCAGCAGAACAGAAATGTTTGGAATTCTAAAGTGAATTTGCATGGAAATAGTGGGAGGATAGATCCAATGGAAAGAAACACAGGAAAAACACATTGCTGGATTTGGCTGATCTCCCTGATGCTGAACAACAGATTCAGCCACCAGCCCTGTGAGGAAACACAGATGGGAGTAATCCCTGGCACACAGATTCAAAACCAAGTATCCAAGCTGAGGCTCAGCACCCACGTGCAGAGACTTTCCTTCAAAGTTGCTGCAATAAAACTAAATCATTTGTGAGCTTCTGACGGCAAAACTGTGCCAAACAGGAAGAGTTGCTGCTCCTAATTCTGCTTTCAGTGCCACTTTTCAGATGCAAAGCAACTGGGCAAAGGAGATAAAGAAATGATTTCAACCAACTCAAAATCTCAAAACACATGAAAAATGAATAGCCACTACCGCTTTCAAAGAAAATTAAAACAGATGTGTGAAAATGGTAAAGAAAACACGGCACATACTAGTATACTTCACTGCATCCCAAGTACAGTTCCAGAGACAGTTTCAAGAAAAAAATGATCAAAAGCTGTCAGGATGGAAAAAGAACATCAGCACACTATTTCCAGTGTGTAGAGCAAGAAAGTGTTTGCAAACAAGAGTGGATGTATTTTGATCCATCTACCTCTGGGCACTGCTAGTAAACACTGACATGGTCTGATAGACCTACTTTGAGTCATAGAGCCAGGTTGGAAAGTGCATCTGGGTGCAAAGCTGGATCATGATGCCCAGGGCCCCGCTCACTTGGTGTGTCGCCAAGTAGATGTGTGCAGTTTTTAGCGGAAGAAGAGGCTCTGTTAAGACATAACTGCGCCTGAAAGCTCTGTATGAAGAAATCACATTATGATACTGAATACATGTATGTATGAATAGCTGAACTAGATTTTCTAATTATATATTACACACATGATTTTCTCACTATAAGTGCTTTGAAGACAGGGATATAGCATGCTCTCAGCACACATCCACAAAAACAAAACTGAACTGTGAGCAGATTTTCAGCAGAACTTTCTAGCATAAAAAAACATTACAAGAACCACATCTCATAGCTAAACAGAAAAGTATCTGAATGCTAGGAAAGCCCAAATCCTACTTGGTTATAGCAAAGAAATGACTTATCATACAGTTAGGCAGTTATTTTGTTTTCATAATTCTGATCCAACCACTATTCTGGAAAAAAAATCACTATAATACAACTTTAGAAGTGTTCTGCTACACCATCATCAAAGATAAAACCTTAAGCTTCAGTGATATGTAAATGAAGACATGTTTGTAAAAAGGATTAACAAAGTTGTTCAAAGCAACTTTTGAGTCTACTCTGCTTCCAAACAAACAATAAACTATCCAGATGCAGTGAGATTTGCTAACCCATAAACATCGCCAAATGGAGGAAGAAGATCAGAACCTTAATGAGTTTGGTCCCCTTTGAATTTCAGCTGATCAGGGTCACCAATAATTTTGACAGGCTCTAAAATAAGCACTTTCTCTCTTCAAAGCACCTCACAAACATCAACCAATTAATCCCTATAGCTCTCCTCTGAGGTAGGTAAGTAGGTATTGTTATCCCCATTTTACAGTTGGGTGAACACAGTCAGAAGGGTGAGTGATTTGCTGGAGGCCGATGATGGAGGTGGGGTTAAAACACAGGAGTGACTGTGATTCCTTTTAGAGGACAGCACTTTTTTTTTGCTTCTCTGGTGACTTTTCTGTGCTGACTTTAGACGTCTTGGCCTTGTGGCAATACTTGAAAGAAACAAAATAAATATGCCTTGTTAAAAGCAAGGAACTGTAAAGCAATCTGTCTTCTATGGCAGTGTACATCAACACTTCTGTCACTTTTTACTAATGCAAGTTTTCTCCCTTAACTTTTTTCTAATTTTCAAGCATCATTTCTTTCACACAAAGATTTCTTCCTGTGGTAACACAACATACTACCAATAGGATGGTACATCCTGACTTTGTCATTTTTGCTTTCAAATGAGCCTGCCCAGAGGGTACGCGGATGTCCTCTTTCCAGGATCAGGGCAACAGTTGGTGGGCTTGCTGCACAGAGGCACAGGCAGGAGGACATGGAGAAATGGAGACAGGGAGCTCCGAGAACCGACAGCCATTAGCTGAAACCCAACTCCAATGAGCCCTTGGCGACTGCTGTAACAGGCGCAAGATTGATCCATTTCCCACTTCAGCAGAAGGATCAAATGAAAAAAAACAGTGGATATCCTTTTCCTCTGTATGTATACAACTTCAGGCCATTTGAAGACCCATTTGTCACAAAGTCAATCTGGTATATGGTAAGAAACACCTGAGTATTACAAGCAAAGCGCTTTTCATTTAGTGGCCAGCAAGCCCACAATATCAGATCTCTGGAGTACTTTTAGACCAGAAAAACCCACTAATCAAAGCTAGTACCTCATGAATCCTCAGCATGTTTTCTGCTATTCATTCAAAAGATATGCTTTCAGAAGCTTTCCAGTACAGGCAGTGACACGTACAGAGAAAATCTGTGAATAAGTGAAAATTAATCACTCCTTACTACACAGTACAGTTATTTCAGCCATGTTTCTGGTTTTCTATTTTTAGAACACAGTCATCTGTGTGTTTTGAAAGGATAACTCCATTAATCTTAAAAAGAACAGTTTATTAATACATCACTGTAATTATTACACTATGGTGGCGTTTATCTATTACGTAAATCAAGGAGCCCATCTCCTTTGTGTTAGGTGTCACCAAAAGACAATGGTGCCATCAAACTTTTAGTAGCTGGAAGTTTGCTTTGCTAAAGACAGCTGTAAAGCCTTAGAATTAAGTAAGTCCTGCAATTCATTTTTCTGCTTCTATGGATACTGGATTTAGGGATGTAGAGAGTATGTTTCCCACAGGAAAGACTTACTACAAACATTTTTGCTCTTACACGAGCAACACTTCTGTTTCTTTCTAGAAGACAAAAAGTAGGCTAATGATTCACAGCTTGGGAAATTGTTCAGTTGGCTCAATAGTGTAAGAACATGTAAGATTTTTGTACTTCAGAGGGCACATTTTCCGAAACAAAAATACATATTACATGGATTAGAAGTGTCTGATTTTCACAGTAATTCTGCAACCAGAAAAACACGTAATGCAAAACAAGCTTGAAAATTGTTATTTGTTAACTGCACCTTAAGAAGATTTGTAGCTAGCTCTCCAAATTACATGCTTTGCAGAAACAATCCCCTTCTCTTATCACTTTGGAAATCATTAACTTGCCCCCAATGGTCCTCTGCGCAACAAAGGAAGTTTCCTCCTATCTGTTCAGATAAGAGAAACAAAAGGGTTTGTAGATAACAAGAATAGCAGTGTGAATGCTAGCTTCAGAGGACCTTCATCCAAACACGTTTCAGTGACATCTCATCAATCCCCAAATTTACCATTACTCAGCACTACTGTGCTTCAGTGCTAAGCCATGGAACTTGGTTATTCCACACTTCTGAATTTCTTCTTATCTATGAATTCAAGTAACAGTCTGGGTCACGGCCCCTACTCTATTAATCAATTAAATCAATTGTCAGGCAATATCCTTTTCTGATATGGGCCAATCTGCACAGCAAAACCAAGGTGTGAATGTAACACTTGTCAATGTGAATTGTAACTACACCTTCAGTTCTGTGCATTGATACCTCACACTCTGGGTCATCCACCCCAGTAAGTAGCCAACCAGTCCTCAAACTTCTCAAACTGTTCTAGAGATTATGCCCTATTTTTCTTGTGTTTGCTTATCTGCAACTGTTGACCACAAGTCATCTGCACACAAGCATATTTTAATGTCCCACACTGCATACACATGGGAGCATTGTTAAGTCTTCTGTACCTTCCCGAGGTGAGAATCCCTTCTCCATAACAATACATCTGCCACCACGTGAATTTCTGGCAAGCAGGATCTATTCTTCTCCCCTGCATGCAGCTCCATGCCTAACCTATTTTTAAGTACCTGTTCAAAATGATAACTTCTGAAGAACAGGTTCGTGTCTCCAGGTTCAGCAAGTGGCAAGCCTGTCAAAAAGCATCCCTTTGCTGAAAACTGCACAGCAATTCCTGATGCCATCAGCTGGGTATCCTCCCTGGATGAAAAGTGAAAGATGATTACACAGAACTGATCCTACCCAGCCTTATATAAAAAAATCCCTGTCTCATTTTACTGCCCATTTATCTGGCTGCAGATTTCTTGAGACAAGTATTTTCAGACTTGTATGTCTGGAAAGTAGTGAACACGTTGTGGGTTCTATGGACAGTAAGGAACAAATAGCAACAATTTTAATTTTGTCCCTTTGTTTTTTTCCCCCACAGGATTTCAGAAGAGTAGAAACATCATAAAGTATGGCTACGTTTAGTATTGTAAAATGGGGATTCAGTAGAAGATATTTGTAGAGTTCTGGCATGGTACCCCTTTTAAAATTTTCCAGGCATAAACTCAAAGGAGACTATGCTGAATTTTCTGAGGAAAGTTCTGTTATCATCAAGAAGCATTTGTCTTTAAAGCAACTTACATGATACTCCAGAGTTTCTAACAAAATACCAATGACTACTGAATTATGATGTAGCTAAAGTACTTAATGACATTATGGGTCATACCTTGCATACCGTATTTTTAACAAAAAGAATGATAATCAGTGTTACTAATCAATCACAAGCATGAGAGTACATAAAAAGTTAGAGAGTTGTTAGGGGACTGGTAGGAGAGTAACTCTTGCCAAATACCCACAAATGATCCTTACATCTAAAGCCCGTAGTCAACTCAGAGCATGTAAACTGGCAATAGGGCCCTTTAAGAACAAAACTTTTGACAAACTTTCACTTTATTAATCCCTTGAGACTCCAAGAGTAATCTGAGCATATGCCATTACATTAGAAATGCTCCTCTCCCTTCTCTTCACTCCAAATTCCAACTATGAAGTGTAAATCCACATCACTGAATCAATTATTCCCAATATAATTACTCAGGATGATGTGAGTTGTGAAATCATGGGAAGAAAGAAAACTCCTCCAACTAAAGCAAGTGAAATCTTTTCTGAAAATTAGTTTACTCGCAAAAATTACAACAGTACGGAGACCCCAGAGATATCTGTCAAGGGAATTCATTATTATCTTTTACTGTCCTTTATATTAGAGTTAGTTTGCCCTTGCAAACCTATTTTAGGAATGCTATTTTTATTGTATATGCACCATTTAAGGTTTTTCCCTCATTCTGTTGAGCATCCAGCTCATGGAAAGAGACCATTATGAAAGATGTTCATCAGCCTTCACTTTTAAAAAAGCAATTACCAGGCCTTGAGATTAAGGAGAAAGACGAGCAGCGTTCTGATATTAGCGGGCAAATAAAGAACTCGGTGTTTAGTGTTTTTAGATCACAAGACATTAGGTATGCATATCCATAAGTTTAAATGAAATTGGCAGCACTGTTACTTTGACAACGTTTCGTTTTCTTCCTGTTTTCTATCAGTTCCTTGTGGGTCCCTTCCAACCCGGGACGGTCTGTGATTCTGTGCATGATGTGACTGTAACATACAAAGCTTTTGGGACACCAACCCACCATGTCATTCTGCACACACTGCCGAAGCATCTGCAGCTCCGGATGTCAAACTCCGGATGCTGGACGAGTTCAGAACAATCTGCAGCCCGCGAAAGGACTGCAGAACCCCCCAGCAAGAACCATCCCCTTGCTCCTTGCCTCTCCCCACACACTTCAGCAGGGACGAGAAACAGCTCCAAGCCGCCTACATGTCGAAAAGCGCGCAGGACCTCTCCTCCTTCCCTCTCACGACCTCCGGCCCAGCGGCTCCGCCCGGGCAGCAGCCCCGGGTCCCTCCCGCGGGACGCCCCGAGGCGGGGGCCGCTGTGCCCGGCGCCGCAGACAAAGCGCGCCCGAGGCGCGGCCAAAGCCGGTCCCGCGGTGCCACCCGGCGGGGCGGAGCCGGGCGGGGCTGCCCCGGGGCGGGGGTGGCGGGGCTATAAAGAGCCGCGTCCCGGGCGGGAGCGGGGCTGTGCGCTCGGTGCAGCTGTGCTCGTGGCGGTCGTGCTGCCCGGACCTCCTCGGTGCTCAGAGAATGGACGGCAGCATGGACGGCTTGGATGTAAGTGCAGAGGGGAAGCGGGGCGCTCGCCCTCCAGCCGCGCTGCCCCGTGCGCGCGCTGTTTGCAAACGGAGTTGCGCCGTGGGCTCGGAGCCGCGTCCCGCCGCCGCTCCGTCCGGGCTGGGCGGGAGACCGGGGAGGTGACGCGTCCCACCGAGCGGTGGGGTCCGCAGCCGCCCCCGGAGCCTGCGGGGCGCCCCGGGCGCGTCGGGTCAGGGCTTCGCGGCGTGCGGGGCGTGATGCTGAACTCGCAGAACAGGAGGGGTTGTGCGTAGCCAGGTGGCACTCTTCCCGCCTGCATCGCTTTTCAGCGCGGTGCCCGAACCGTTGGTGGTTTCCTGACGCGCTTTCATGCCCTCACCAGAATTTCGCTTCCCCTTTCTACCGCAGTCTCAGCTCGCGGCGGCTCCCCGGCCCCGGGGCGGGAACAAAGGGCGGCGGTGAGATGCCCGCTGCCCTCGGGGCTGCCGCTCCCCGGCTCTCGTCCCGGCGCCGAGCTGTCAGTCACTTCTCTGGGGGAATCCTTGCTATTCATCCTTCATTACATCAGCCGAGGGCATCCTCTCTGTTTCTCCGTGACCCCATCTCCTTAATGAGAAGGAACTTCGGAGCTGCAGAATTACCGAGTGTAATTCTTCTCAGGCTGTGCGTGTCGCTCATCTGGCTTTGTGCATTTGTAGCACGCATCCCATTAGAGCACTGAAGTCTCCTAAAGCACGGGGGTATTTCTGAAAGTAGGCGTCATCATTCTTTCCCTCCGTCCTCAGCTACACGATCTTACTCCTCAGAGAAACACAAAGGAAGTTTTTCCTTGTCTCGTTTTTGCTGTGTATAAAATAGCCGGAGAAATAGAAATTGTATATAAATAGCATTTTTCTGTCTGGGTTTCAAAAAGTTTGTCTATTGGTGATGGTGGAGACTGTTAACATACAATGAGCTTATTTAAAAGAGCCAACATCTAATTATATTTACTTATTTATTTAGCTGTCCTCTGGCATACTCATTGAATTTGCTGACAATGGCTCGGAGGAGATTGGCTCAGCTGACTACGGAGACTATGGAGAGCCGTGCTTTCAGCATGAAAACGCTGATTTCAACCGGATCTTCTTGCCAACCATCTACTCCATCATCTTCCTAACAGGAATAATCGGGAATGGATTGGTTATCATTGTTATGGGCTACCAGAAGAAGCAAAGAAGCATGACTGATAAATACAGGCTACACCTCTCTGTGGCTGACCTCCTCTTTGTCATCACCTTGCCGTTCTGGTCCGTGGATGCAGCCATAAGCTGGTACTTCGGGAATGTCCTGTGTAAGGCAGTTCATGTCATTTACACAGTCAACCTCTATAGCAGTGTCTTGATTTTGGCTTTCATAAGTTTAGATCGTTACCTGGCAATAGTCCATGCCACCAACAGCCAGCGACCCCGAAAGCTGTTGGCTGAGAAGATTGTGTACGTGGGTGTCTGGCTGCCAGCTGTGCTTCTCACAGTGCCTGATATAATTTTTGCCAGTACGAGTGAAGTAGAAGGACGGTATCTCTGTGATCGCATGTACCCTCATGACAACTGGCTGATTTCTTTCCGATTCCAGCATATCTTGGTAGGACTTGTCTTGCCTGGTCTAATAATCCTGACTTGCTATTGTATTATCATATCTAAGCTGTCACATTCAAAAGGCCACCAGAAGCGCAAAGCCTTGAAGACAACAGTTATCCTCATCCTTACCTTCTTTGCCTGTTGGCTGCCATATTACATTGGCATCAGCATAGACACGTTCATCTTGCTTGGAGTCATCAGACATCGCTGCAGCTTGGACACAATCGTGCACAAATGGATCTCTATCACAGAAGCCCTCGCGTTCTTCCATTGCTGCCTCAATCCAATTCTTTATGCCTTCCTGGGTGCCAAGTTCAAAACATCAGCACAAAATGCCTTGACATCTGTTAGCAGAGGATCAAGCCTCAAGATTCTTTCAAAAAGCAAACGTGGGGGACATTCTTCTGTTTCTACAGAGTCAGAGTCTTCAAGTTTCCATTCCAGCTAACGCTTCCCCTTGCCATCCCTTCATAAATAGACACTTTAAAAGTTGCTCAAGATCTCAGAAAAACAAGACTGACCATATTGTACAGATTTATTTTACAGTTGGAATTTTTTATTGCTTCTTTTAGTCTTTGTGAAGTTTAATTGACTTATTTATATAAAACTTTTGTATTGATAAACTGTCTAGGCAGGTCCTGTGGACAAGTGGTTAGTTCACAAAAGCTTGAGTGTTTGTTTGTATAGATATGTGAACTAAACACTGGATTGTAGCAAGTGACTGTTTAAAAGATTAGAAAATATTTCTGTTTATATGTAAATGTTTTCAATGTTGTTAAATTCCTAAATGTTGGCTGGATATTTTTGCCTTACTAGATGTTTGGTTTACAATAGCTTAACTCTGCTGTAGAAATGGCACTTATAACTAAAGCTGCCTCTGTTACATGTTAGGGCTCATTGTTTTTGTTGTTCATTATCAGTAATTGATTGGACTTTTTTTTTCTTTTGTTCAAGGTAAATAAAAATATATGACAAAAAGTCATTTGAGTGGTATTTTTATTTCTGGTTAAATGTATATCTCAATGCTTATTGTGCGCTGAGAATTCAAAGTAAATTCTCTTTGAAAGCTGCATAGCTCCTAAATGAATGGGGAGAAAATGAGTTCCATTACATACTGATTGTTTAGTTGACAGCTGTGAGTTCCAGAGTATTTTTCTCCACCAGACTACATTTAATCCAGTTAGCATTATCTTTAGAATGACTGAAATGATCATTTCAAGCAAAGTGTTTTCTGAGGGCAAAATATCCATGAACGAAAACCAACCTGCTCAAACAATTGCTGAGGTTTATAGCCTCTGAAATGTCAAAATAAGACTACTGCAAATCACTAACCCTCTTACCATGCATATAAAACGAATACTATGCTTCTGCCTTGTGCTGTTCTAAACTTAGTTTCACATGCTGACGGTGATGAAAAGTAGTTGAATCCTAATTGTAGTATCTGACACTGTGTTTGAGCTAGAAATAAATTTTTTAGGTGATCTCCACTGTGGAAAGTGTCTTTTCTCTGTGGAGCTTTCCCTGTCCCATCTACATCCAAGTTTTAAAAACCTGAATAGGTAACATTTTTTTTTATGGTATCTTTTAGGAGCAAACCAGCCAGATAATAGATAACTAAGATTAGTTATTGGAAATGCTAAGTTAGTCAGATCTTCATGTTAGCAGAGTGCATTCAAAAGTAAAGATATGCTAGAAGAAAGAGCTATTGAGAATATTTGTATGTTCTTAAACTGAAAACACAACTGTCACTTATCTAAGTAGCTGACAGTTGGACAGTTTTCTGAAAAGCAAAAAATTAGCTGTGCTTACTAGTCACACAAATGAAATGAGCAGCATGGGCATTTCAGTGATGTTACTCAGATTGTCTATTTTGTAGGAACTTAATGTCTCAGTATGTTAGACTATATCTTAAACTATAGGATTAAATTTAGATATTTTCACAAATTTAAGCCTTTTCTGTATTTGGCTCCCCTGCCCTTCAGTCAGGAAGCTGCAGTGTTTTGGCTGCATCCTATATGTTTGCAGTAACTGGTAGTCATCTGATTTGTGTTGAGCTGAGTCAGTTTGCTGAACCAGCACAAAACTAACCTGGCAGAAAAAAATAAACTCTAGCACTTCAGTGAACTGAAACAGCTCAACAAGGTGTCCAACATGCACTAGAAAAGGGCAGGACTCCAACCTGAAGCTAGGCACAGGGGGAGAAAAGCAAGTGAAAAAGAAGAGGAAGCAGGCACATTGTTCAGTAACTAAATGTTCAGATCACTTCAACTCTAATGTGTAACTTCACTCAGCGTAACATAAACTAACAACAGAAAAAGATGGATTCTCAATAAAGAAAAGGTCTCGCTTTCACCAAATTTGCCCTCACAGAGTTGAGAAATAAGGAAAACATGACAGAACTTCCTGAATGGTTTATTTTTGTTGTTCATTTGTGTGTTTTCTTAATTTAGTGAGCATTTCCTAGTGAAGAATTTGTTGTTCTAACTGATTCTGATTTCTACCACAACCCAATCAATCACTGTGACTTAATTGCACTTATAAAATACTCACTGGCTATCAACACTTTGCTGCTTATTTGTTGAGGAAATGCTTAAAGCCCTCTAGCATTAACTTTGATTATTCCCATTATACCTCACAAGCCAACTGTTACCTCCAGTGGAGAGCTAGCAGGACAGAGGGTGCAAGGCAGAGTAAACCCAGCAGTCCATGTTACTGCCAAAGACCACTGAAAGGGCATTTTTTACAAACAACAAAGCATTTGTGTAGAAAATGAATTAGTAAAATTAAAACATAACTCGTGCCCCGTACGGATGAGACCTACGTTAGTTTTATAAAACCGCTGTTGTTCTCAGTAAAATTAGTGGAACTATGGACAGAAGGAAATCTTTAAAAAGATTGCTGGGTTTGGGTCCAGCAAAGAAAATGAGTCAAAAGCCACATGTACTGATGTTTAAATGACTTTACATATTGATAAATATGGGTATATTTGTAGCGTTGAGAGAATTAAAATGCGGGGTTAGAACAAGATGATATTTGAGGTCCCTTCCGACCCATGCTGTTCTACAGTTCTATGAAAAAACTGCAAATTACACAAAGTTGTTATGAGGAAACAACAAAAAAATTATGATTCCAATTCTGTCCTTTTACTTCTGACTATATAGCAGGAAAATTTCATTGAAAGCCACTGAACTGCAGCACATATACCATGCTGGTAAAAAAAATATTTATTGCCTTTTAAAGCAAAATTACCTTTAAGAGGATTTTTGATGAGGCTTTGACTCTTTTTACATCTTTGTGAATCAAAAAGGCCGTTCTGATAAATGTATTGCTCAAAGACTAAATTCAGTCACAAAGGTGAATAGGTCTAACTATGTAAGCTATTGGACAAGTCCACAGAAGCAGAATTTTCTAAAGGTTTCAAAGAGAGTTTCCAAGTAGTTTTCCTTTCAAGCATACCAAATAACCATAATGACTTATTCCTTAAAACATACACTATGAGTAGTCTCAGTGCTTCATTGGTATAAAATGCCACTACAACTAATCTTAAATATGCAACTCAAGATATAGAAAAGAGATGTGAGTACAGATGAGTACTCATTACAAACCAATTAAAATGCTTTTGCAACTTTAAGAAGTTACAAAGTAATTTAAAAAAAATATTTACAAAGACATCAGAATAATACAAAGAGTCTTTCTGCAGAATTCAGATTTTTTCTGCTATGGTTGATGCAATGCCAACAGGAATGCTTGGACTAAAACACGGATATTCACCTAATACTATAATGCATGCCTTATAAGTGCTTAAGATTAGTCAGAAATCCTTTGGATCAGGCAAGTCTAAACCGCAAACAGAACATGTACATGAACTGACTTTTGCTTCATCTGAAATGCTGTTTGGAAATAAAGTTAGACTACATAAAGTGGTGGGATAAAATTACGCTTTACCCCATTATTTGAATGGTGTATTTTCACTCCTCCTAATCAGATTGTATGGAGCCCACATTTGAGGAGTGTGTAAGAAGATGAGTGGTGTGAGTGTGTCAGAGCTCATATATTCACATTGTACATGGCTTTGAGTAGGTGGAGTGTGTTTTTTCTTGGCTAGTTAGATGACATAATCGTTACAGAAGGAATTTGAGTTCTATGCATGCATAAATTAGAACAAAATCACCATGAAAATAAAAAGGAAGTAGCAGAAATAACATGGAGCCATTCACACAAATGAATGGTTTATCTTACGATGGTTGAGCTCCAGTTGGACAATGTACAAAGTGACCACCTCTAGATGTTTGGCTGAAAAGGCCATTTTTTATATTGTTTGGGAAAGGAAACAGCATGACGAGGAAGTACTTCCTCGATCCAGGCATGTCTCCAAAACCCCCAACAATGGAGCATTCTCATATTCTCATAGTGCTGAAACTTAGGAAACACTTAAGCAGATAGGGCACCAGAGTTTTTGCTTAGAGGATGCCACTCCCTCACTTTATGTTTTGAAAGAGCGATACAGAGTCTTTTTCACAACCATAAATCACATGTCAATTGAAACTCCATGAGCACTGGGATTATTTCTTATAAAGAAGGCACAGATTTCTTACAGTCTTTTATCTTTATCCAAGAAATCTTCTGTTATTATTTTGATTTTCTCTGAAAGTATTTAATATTTAGCAAGATGAAGTTTAAAGGCCGTTTGCTTTAACATCAACTCTGTTATTATCTTTCCACTGTTATAGTACTATCAAGACATGGAAAAAATATGTGCTGTGCTTATTGGTTTTGAAATCAAATTTTGATAGTAGTTGATTATAAGCTTATTTTACTATAGAGGTATACAAGTATATCAACATATATATAACAATGTAGATTATAAACATCATTTTCAGTTGCTGATACAAAAGATCCAGCTTTCAGCAAAGCTACTACTGACTTCAGAGAAGTCAAGACTCATTGCAGATACAGTAGATAGTCATTAAAATAACTACTTTCTGAAAAGAGCATGAGGTTTTACTGACAAAATCCTACTGAATTCAGAGGGCAGGTTACTTAAAGAATTATGCTTCTTAAAGTGCATGTCCTTCTAGTCAAATCAGTTACAAATGAAGATGATGAGTTCCTCTGATTTCAGCTGCAGTCAGAGACATATAAGAAATTAGGTCTTTCAGCACAGAGCAGGTGGAATTATTCTGGTGAATATAACAGAAATAAATTTTCAGCAAAACAGTTTTCTCTTACTGGAGGCATGCACATTTGCATACCCTGCTATCAGCAGTCTGATAGCAATTTGCCTTTAGTGGTGTAATGCTTGAAAGAGATAGGTCCCCATTTTGAAATATCCTTATCTTTTGGAACTCAAACCAGAATGGATTCTCACTATGCTACCATGTCACACTGAGTAGAAATTATGAGTTTTTTGGAAGGGATACACTGTGAAAGGTTCTCTGATTTTTTGTTTTATTTGCTTTGTTTTCGGGGATCTTGCTGTTGATACTGCTTTTTGTTTATTCTGCCCTCACAACTTCTATTCTACTTGTCTTTTCCTTTAAAAATATAACTTTATAGATTTTTTTAACAGTTCCATTCTATTAATACTACGCAAGATAACCTGGACACAAAAGAAGTAAAAAGAAACTCAGCCTTCACAACAGTTTCCAAGTCTTCTCACATGCATTTCCCTCCCAACATCTGCTTTGCTTTAGCCAAAAGATAAATTACTTCTATATCATATGCAAAGTTTGAACTCAAAGTCTAGTTTTATTCTGCAGCTTCTTAAAGTGCAAACATAGCACACATTTGTTTACTTTCTTAATTCCCATTCAGCACTTCTAATCTGGCAGATCTTCCCAATGTGAGGTCTGAATAATAAGGGCTGAGGGGGCCCCTTACCTGTGTGTCAGTGACACCAATGATGCCAACACAGCTACAAGAACACCAGCTGTCCCTGAATTTGCTCTCCCCACTGATGTGCTTTGCCAGGCTGCAATAAAACTGGACAGTAATAATAACCACTGGCAAAATTCCTAATTGGAATGCATGCCAAAGGTGAGCATGACAGTCCTCAACAGCCACCATACAAAATAAACCTGAAAATGTCAAACAGAATGTTTCCTTAAATCTTCTCTCTCAGCTACTCAATCTCTTACTGAACATTCCACCTGTCACCCTTTTCATGCTTACTGCTCTTCTTCAGTACTGCCCCTTTTCAGGCTAATATTTGCTCTTATTTTTTCTTGGGGAAAATGTTCTAGTATTTAAGCTATCTTTAAAAATATCTATTCTGCCAAGTCAGCCTACAAATGTTCACCAGTGAGAGAAATGTTGGTATGCTCAATAGCAGAAGACCAGACAGGGATCTCAGTTTCCCTAGATCAACTCTGTATCTAAACTATGTGGAAACAAAGAGAACAATACTGATTTTTAATAGGAGTGTTTTAATGTGACAGCAGTGGATGTATATTGCCAAAACTGGGTTCACTGCAAGCCCACAATCTATTATTCCCTCTCTTTTGTGCAGGAATTACATCTATCATACAAGTGTTAAATGCACTGTTGGAACTCAGTACAGGAATGCATGAATATAAGAGAATCTAGAGTCTCTAACATGAATAAGAGGGAAGAAAGGATTACAGTACAAGTGTATGGTTTCATGTTATATTTGATTTGACAGAGGAGTGGACTTGATGCATTCCTGCCATTCTTTACTCTTAGTTTTGACTGCTTTCCTTGTCACAGCCTTCGAGGTCAGTCCAACTTCCACACCCCTTGCTTGCTGTCGTTCTCCCACACCCCACAAGCAGCGATTCACATGGCTACATTTTCTATGACAATGCTATCCTGCAGTGATTCACATGGCTACGATTTCTATGACAATGCTATCCTGCATGGACCTGGGCTCTAATGATGCGCTGACACATGGCGACTGAGCTGATCTAATTGTCAGTGGAGCCAAAGAGGATATTCTCACACCTCACAGTCCCTTTCCTTTGCTCATTTACTCTTTCTCTCAACCCCTGCTGGCATATGACTCATCGGCAAGCCAGTTCAGTTCTTGAAAACTGGGTTTCACAGGAATTTGAAGCAATCTAATAGTTTGCTCTGCTGGGAAGCTTTCCAAACTCCCTCACTCCCTTTGTCGTCTAATCCTTTCATTTTATATCTTCAGTACTCTCCAATTCTTAGTCCTGTGGACCTGTATTCTGACATGTCAGCATATCAGTCACACCTTCTGAATAGACGTAACTGACAAAATAGACAGAATCTATTTTTTTTTCTAATTTATTTTATGCTATTTTAATGAAGTTAACTCACAAAGTGGCTGAAGACATCCAAGATAAAAAAGTAAGCAGTCAGGTACATGGCTCGGTAAAGAATGAAAATTATTAACAGACTTCTTGAAATATTTATTTCAGCAGCAATGAGATTTTGACTGTGTATGTTTTGTTAAGCCCTCCACCCATAGAAAATGAACAGGCAGGATAAAGTGAATAGATTTCTGTCCTTAGAGTTAACTAAATTGGCCCACTAAGATGCCAAAAGCCAGAGCATTTGCAAGAGTGAGGGGAGAACTAGGCACCCGGGAGCTGGGGGGAAGTGGGACCTGCCCTTTGGGAGCAGCTGTTGTTTGACTGCTTCAGTTATCTTGCCAAAACTTCCCTGAGAAAACAGCCAAACAGTTAAACAAACATCAAACAGCTCTCAGGTAGAGGGGAAGAGGTTGAAAAGGAGTAGAGAGAATGAAATGCCCCTCCTTTAAGGCACATGAACCCTGCTTCCCCTGTAACCAAAACATGGTTACCCACTGACTCTGTGACAGCAGCCCTGCAGGGGACTCCTCCCTGAAACAAGGCTCCAACATGGCATCTTGAATAGCAGTGTTTTAAACTAAATAGATCTATAATAGTGTGATTAATCATGTTCTTGATTATAACTCATATTGCTTATCAGATTGAAAGTATTCATGTATAGCTCACAGAATTTTCTGAATAGGATCTATGTTTGTGTGCATTTTAAAAGGCAGAGAGCTGGTCTCCTATTTAAGAGCAACTATGTTTCAGCAAGGCTTGCTGTTAAGAAAAATGCCAAGAATTTACCTTAAGTGTAATGCTGTGACTCTCCCCACTTATAATTCAACTATCGATTCATACCAAGTTGCCTCTTGGTATGAATAATGCTTAGGAAAAAATATTAAGTCCCTACCACAAACTCAAACTCAGTTCCACAGAAGAAATGCAGTCAGCCTTGTCATGTTGAATCCAGCCTAAATAAACTCAGACTGTATGGTGTGAATATGTGGAGCTGTATTGTACTCCTATCACTCTACAGTGAAGAGGAGAGCCTGACAACTGCATGAATATTCAATGTAGCGTACACCAATCTGACCATATTGAGCCCAGAGAATAAAAAACCTCAAGAGCCATGAATCCCCGAACCTATACACTCTCGCTTCTTCCTACAGTCTACTGTGGAAGGAGTACTAAGAAACTGCATTCAATTCATTGGGCACTTTGTGGACACTCCCTAATAAAATCTGTGACAGATGAGAGATGCCAGATCCTTTGCCTGTGATATTTAAGAACTACTCTGCTACCCAGGTGTTTGAAAGAGAGCCTCTTCATCCAGTCAGCAGTTTCATTAACAACTACAATTCAGAACAAAGTTTTTTGTATATCTCTAGGATAATTCCAGTTTCTAAAGCTAATCCATTTAAAAATTCTCTTCCTAGCAGCACACACTTGACATGTACTCTTTCAGTTGCTTGCCAAACAGAGGCCCATTAGGCCCTCTGAAAGCCACCAATCTGGTGTATTCTCTTATATAAATTTACTTAAAACCTTTGACAGAAGGCATTAAAGGGAAACAAGTGGTTTACCCATCCCTCCTCATGTTCGTCAAAATCCACTTCAGCTCTCTTTCAGTAAGAAACTCATAAAAGATTAGGGACATTTTCACAAATTACTAATAATTACTAACAGGCAGCATTTACACATGAAATTGATGCAGGTAGCCAGTTATCCTTCCTACTATTGAATCATCAGTGGGGACAGTTACTGCATGCAAGATTTTAAGTGCTGCCACCTGTTTCTCAAGAATAAATTAGTTGCATTTTACCTGCTCAGAATCAGTCTTTAGTCATAAATACCAGCATTGTTTAAAAGCTTGTTAACACACCAATTTCATCATGTACAGACACCAGTTTCCCAACACATCATCTAGCACGTACGTATGCAACCCACTAGTTTCATGTTCTTGTTGTCCTATTTCTTACTTTCATTAATAATACAAAAAATTAAACACATTTTTAAACTTACTACATTAACTATATCATATATTTTATATTCAGCCCAAGGCAATTCATCTTCACTCAATGCAGTCCAGCAAGGCAAAAGTTTGGACATCCCTGATCTAGCATATACAACCGTAAGAATACACCAATGTATTTCATTTACTGAAACAAAAATGGCAAATAGTTCAATGTAAAGCAACAGAATCTTTTGCTGTTGCTCATCAGGAGAGCCAACCATTATCAATTCACTTTGTTTCTCCAGTTCCTGGCAACGCAAGTTTAATCACATTCTGTGTGGTAAAGTGAGGTTATCACAATTCAAGACTTCAGGATGCCCATCCCATAAAATACATGCAAAAGGCTTTTAGAAATATGATTTACAGAAGCCACTGTGAAGAGAAGGGAACTACCTAAATTTACAAATGATGAATTCTGGAGAAAATGATGAGGCAAAAGCCATACCCTGCAAGCAGAATGAGAGTACCTCTGCATGAAATTGAACATGGTATTGAAATGCTGAGGTTATGTTGAGCTGATGGTGTTACATTTGGAGATATTAACCACGTTCAGAAATCAACAGAGCCAGAGAGGAGCATCTGTGGTTATCTGTCCCTTCATCCATCATGAGCATCTTGACCGTCAGGATATAGAATCAGTAAATCATCAAGTCAGTTTAAGCAAAGTCAAACAATTTCAAAGGACTCACAAGTTAAAAGCACCCCATCAAATACAGTGGTGCTTAGGCACCCCACCAGGAGAGACTACTGTGCCTTACACTGCAGGGAACCCTGAGCTTTTGCACCTAAGTCTATTGACAAAGAACACTGCTTGTGCAAGAAGGCAACTCCTACTGTTCAATGTTTTGCATACAATAAGCATGCATTTGAAAAAAAAATATGGGAGCAAGCACTGTCCATTGAAACGAGCTGGGTAATGCTTTGTTTATTACTTCTGCTGGGGCTTAGGCATTAGTGCCATTCAGCACTGTCAAGTCTGAAACGATTCTGTCCATTAACAGCAGTAGATGTTTGGGTACTCTGCTACAGTTCTACAAGAGCTTTCTAAGATTTATGCTTAAAGCATCCAGTTTGTAGAAATCTCACTCATAAATACAGCTGTCAGTAAATGGAGTCTAGGCCACTGCAGAACTTTCCTACATTAATGAAAAAGAGCTGCAGATGATATTCACACACTAGTAAATTCAAGATGTACACTAGAAATAAACTAGCTACAACGTTTTTTTCCTTTCATTATCTACAAAACTCCATAGGTGAAGGGGCAGTTGATCCTAAAAGGCTCTTCAGCCACTGAGGTACACTTAATCCTGAATCAACAAAACCTGCTAATAACTCTTGGCTGCTGCAAATGGAATTATTTTCTGATGACTGGACTTAATCCAAGCAAAGGTCAGTAGAAAAAAAAAAAATGCTGTCAGCTCAAGAGTTAATAATATATCTCTACCTCTATAAGCCTGTAATTTGTTTAGATACCTATGAGGTCATGTCAATCCTAATGTTTGCAAGTTTCATGAATGCAACCATAAGCCCCTTTTAAATCAAATTACAAATGATTATTACAACTCTAAATCAAGGGAAAGGCCCACCATTTTCTCTAATTGGAAAGAGTAATTTAATTATAATTCTTTTATATCCAGATGCTTTGTATTTGTTCCGTTACATTACAATAAATACACAGGGATTATGGAAAAGAAACAGTTAATTGTTTATGACTTGGGAGGGATGAGAAATCAAATCATATTCTGACAGAGCCACACTTCAGACACACTTATATTGTTGGTCTTTAACGGTAGCTATCTTCATATACAGGACATGATGACTTTGCTTCTAATTTAAAAGATCTGAGAAGACCGTATAACTTGATAATTTATAGTGTTCTAACATATTTGAAAAATCTCATTCTATCCCAATAAAACCATCCAAAGCGAAAAGCTAATGATTCAAAATTCACAAGTCAGGAAGCACAAACTAAAAAATGGTTAATTTATTTAATATTCCAGTGTGACTTTGCACTGACTTAACTAACACAAATTGACAGAGCCTTCAAAGTGAATCTTGTCAACAAATTCACCTTGACTTATGAAAATGACTGCTTTATCTAAATGATTTTTATTTGTGAAAATAAGTAGCTTTCCAAATATTAAGTGAACCAAATGCATAGTCTGTGTACATTTACTGAATCCACTATTTAATTATTTATTAGATATCAAATGCTTAACATCTGTGTAAGAAGGCCGACATATGTTAAGACCTTTGACTTTGATATACAAAAACTGTCTGCTGAGTTAGAAATCTCTCTGTAAATTAATTAGATAAACATGAATATAGTATGTATAGTCTTTTAAGGCTTTTTTTTTCCCCTAGAGATAATTTCTTATGCAGTTAACAGAGGACTGAATATACTGAAGGGATCTCTTTTGCCTCTGAATTAACAATGTTTATGACTTCTAAACTTTTCAGTGGATGGCTCTCACAGTCAATCATTCACAGTCTGAAGGTTGATTCTTCACTCTTAAGCTGCTTCTGAGACTTTATCAGTATTACAAAAAATTATACACTTATAACCACCTAGATTTTGTTCCATTGGTGTAAATTTTGTAGGCAAGGCCTTAAGCAAGAACATTTTCCTGGAAGGATATATTGTTTTTCTTCCTCAATCATACACACAAACACAGATAGACACACACAGGTGCAACTGATTACACTTTGGGTCATAGCCTTATGCATTGATAGAAAACTAATCTTATTTATCTCCTTGCCTGTACTCTTAACTTGGAACCCTTCTAAAACATGCTTCTCCAGCTGCTTGCCATTCCACTGTGCAATAAAAAAAATCACTTTCTCTAAAACTCTCTAGACAGTAGAATATGCTACCTATATAAAGTGCTGGTTTTTTTTCTCAGCTAGATATGAAAAGCAATATTTTTTCAAGATAAAGGGAATGGTCACAGCTGGTCTTGTAGTGAAAGTGCAGTCTTCCCTTCACAGCTTTGTTTTTCCTCTAGAGATCTCTCAATATACATCCACAGGTTTGATGATTTAAGTTAGGCTTTGCAGTAGAAAATGAGTAACTTATCAGCAAGCATGTAAGGTTGTAAATTGTGCCTATTCTCACTCCTGAAAAGACATAATCTTCCAAACAAGGCTGTGTACAGCAAGCATATCCAAGGAAACTAGAGAAGCAGACCTGTGCCAAGTGCATCAAATAGCGTTCTTTGCCTGAGTAGGGCCCATAGTGACATGCATGCAAAAGAACTCTTGCTTTTTCAAAAAGCATTCCTGAATAAAAACTCTTCTCATTCAAGATAGAGGCCTTAAGGAACATCCTGCATGTTAACAAACATCTTCAGATAATGCCTAGTTTGATGCTCATTTCCTAGTTATTCACTGACTCTCTTAAAAGGAGTTCTTTCACTTCTGCAGCTTAGCCTAAGGAAATCCTGCAAGAACAATGTGTGACTGAAATACACACAGGTTTCCCAAATGGTAGCAAGACCCATTGATGCTGCTTTAGATAGTACCAAGACAGCAAGATATAATACAAGCTAAACAAGAAAGGGTCTTGTTTGTATAGGATTGAGTTGCATTCAAGCTTTTTTCCTTTCAAATTGTAGTATCTTACGTAAAGTGTCCTTCAGGGAAGATACTTAGCTGCCAAACTACATTACCTTTCCTCAAGTCAGTCTTGAAGCAGTACTTCATAACCACCAATGCAATTATTCTCTAAATAAATATTCCCACTGCAGTCAATCTCAGTAATTTAGTCAAAAATCTTTCAGATGTTGGAGGTCTTGCAGTAGAAGAGGCCTTAAATATCCTATTTCCAAAACCAGGTACCATGGCAATGACATAGTAATTGCTTAAGATTAATTTATTGCTGTAGAAGATGTATAATTTGATATTATTTGTATCTGTATAACCTATATGTATTTACAGAACAAGTGCACCTCTGAGGATGTCACAGCCTTCCTAGGACTACCTTTGTAAAACAGGGGAAAGCTGTTGGATCCCTACATTATGCAGCTTTCCAGCTGAAGTTATCAACAGGGTATAATCGATTCCAGTATGTGGATATCTTTCAATTGTACAATAGATTCAGATCATTAATTTATTTCAAGACTGTTAACACCCAACAGATGGTTCTCAACTGTTTCCAAGGCAGATTATTTTTAGATCTCAAAGAGAAATAGCTCTTAATCCCATTACAACATTTCTGAGGGAAACATCTTCTTCCTTTTTCATTTCTGCAGCTTTCTGTGGTGTCTTCTCTAGTCACAGCATAATTAAAGCTAGTGTTAATACTTTCTCTAGTGACAGCATCCTCCATAAGTTTATGCTACCACTTACTGACCTCACTGCACAGTGTTTCCTCAACAAAGAAGGCATACAGGTTTTTTTGTATCCTTAGAAGGGTTTATGTATCACATAGCACAGCTGATGTGTTTGTGGATGTACCTCATTATCTGTCTTCCCCAGAAGAAATCATGTTGATCAGTCAAGAATCATAGAATGGCCTGGGTTGAAAAGGACCACAATGATCATGGAGTTTCAACACCCCCCACTATGTGCAGGGTTGCCAACCAGCAGACCAAGGTGCCCAGAGCCACATCCAGCCTGGCCTTGAATGCTTCCAGGGATGGGGCATCCACAGCCTCCTTGGGCAACCTGTTCCAGTGTGTCACCACCCTCTGAGTTAAAAACTTCCTCCTAAGATCTAACGTAAATCTCCCCTGTCTCAGTTTAAAACCATTTCCCCCCGCCCGTCCTATCACTATTAACCCCATGTAAGCAGTCATTAACATCAAAAACCCTTTCAAATCTACATTTCTTTTTCTATTTTATTTGTGAAAATAGATCATTTTTCTGTTGAAACACTTATATCATATGGTTCTAGTAAAGCTGTATTTTGGCTGAAACAAAGACAGGAAGTAGAGCATGCCTAAAGAGACATATTGAAATAAAATATATTTTCAACAGCAGAAAATACTTTTTAAATGAAAGGGTACTAACTCCAGCCACAAAGAAATGCAACAGTTTTAGTTGTTTTATACACAGGCATCTACCATTGACAATTCAGATACAATACATCATTTTGAAGTACAAGCAAGGTATACTGGAGTTTGTATGCATTAAATAGATTCTATTACACGATTTTTTTCCCCTGAAAGCATAAATAATTAAGCTTTTGAGACAGAACAGCAGTGTTCAATTGAAGTAGCGCTTTCCTGAAATCTAATAAAAGAAAAGGCTGAGCTAAGGTACCATGCTTCTCTCTAGCAAGTCTTCTAATACTCAGTCATCCTATTTACTGTAACCCCACTCATCCTCTTAAATAGAGAATGAAACCTAGTACTTTTTCAAACATCTGCTAAAATCAGTAGAGACTCCCACTGGATGTGTTTTGATCAGGACACATGCACTGGCTTCTCCAGTCTTTTCTACTGCTATGACAGATGCCAGAAGTAATTCTAGCTAATTTTTCTTTCAGTTAGTTGGGGCTTTTCACAAGAATCGTTACAGTGGGTCCTGTGCGGTTTAAGTGATGTGCTGAGCAAGAGTGATACAGTGTAAAGTGAAGAATCGGGCTGGGAAATGAGAACAGTGAATTATTCAGAAATTAGTAATATACTATGTTTGCTCTTTGCCTTCTTACGCATATAAATGCTTTTCACAATGTTTGTTCAAATGTTAAAACGTATACAACTATAAACTTTACTTCAGAATCGAACATCTCCAGTTACATTTACAAAAAAAGCAAAGCTCATTTACCCATCAGGCACTTCAAAGCACATCTTTAGATGTTGTTGCTGTTGGTTTTTTGTATAGTTGAGCTATTTGTCTTAAGAAAAAAAAAAGTGGCATCTGTATGTAATTTCCATGCTCACTTGGCAACACTACCTTCTTTTGATGACAGTCTGTACTGTTTCCCTTTCTTCTTCTAGTCACTCCAGCTGCAGGACCCAGATGTCAAACTCAGGAATCTATTTTTCCCAGCAGTGATATCTGATTCAATTGTTGGCACCTCTGCCAGTGGTTATTCTGAAGCTGCCTGTGCAAGGCTTCAGAAGATTAAACAGCAGAAAACTTTTAATTTATAAGCTAAATACTGTTCCATTGCCTTATTTATAGGAACTGAATATTGTGTATTTATTAAACTACAGATTCTATTATTTACTTTATTTGCACCATGAAAACTATCATGCAGCTGTAACCAGAACCAAGCAGAAAGCTTCCAAAACTAGTAATGAGACATCAAAAGTACTTGCTTACTTTTGATAACTGATCCAATAGAAGAGTGGTAAATATAAAGCAATCAAAGGCTGAATGCTGAGTAAGGAAGTAAGGTAGAAAGGGAAAGGTGAAAAAAAGAAATTAATTAAAAAGGATTTAATAGATAGTGAGAAAATAAAATAGTTTAAAACAGTCTAAAAACATTCTGCCATATCTCCAAAGAGGGAAGTCCCTTAAAAAAGATCCAAGGAAAAAAGTTCTTTCAAATTAATAACGTTCTGTAATTTTCTTTCTCCTAGCTTTGTGCTGCAGCTTACTCATATACTGGTCTTGAGTACTGAATGAGTCAAGCATCCTCCCAGAAGCACCGGATAGCACCTGTGTGCTGACTCTGCTACAGCCTACGTGACAAATTCATTTTCCTGTGAACAGATCCCTCCACTATATTAACTCTCCTTTGTAATAAATGTAATTTTGGGAAAGCCTCTTTGTTTTAATATTACCAGTTTCTTTACATCAACATGCTTGTACAGTCATAAGAACAGCTTACAAAGACAAAAAAAAGACAACATGCCACTCTTGCAGCATTTTTTAACAAACTGTTTGGTCAAGAAGCTAACAGTATTAGGCTAAAGGAGCTAGCTCAGGGCTAAATGGCTAAAGCTATTAATGAGATAAAGAAAAAGGTAAGTGGTGAGTAACCCATCAGGCAGGTAGATAGATTGCAATGTTTGGAGATAAGAGAACGTTACTTAGCAGCATTTGTATTATCAGCCCACCTGATCTCTACTTCAAAATATCTGATGGAAGTTGAACCCTGAAGTGATAAACTACACCTAATGCATGTTTTATAAACTAAGGAACTACGACTAAGAGTTTAAAGATTCAAAATTTGAAAACACATCTCTTGTTCCAGAATTTGAGTGCCAGGTTTGATATATATGTGAGCTGTTCTCTAGCAGCATTCACTGTTTGTTACCTGACAATAAATAGGAGCTGCAAGGGCTCAGGTTACTAATGCTTCTGCCATTTCTCAAGGTCTATAGTGTCTCAAATTAGACACAAAAAATGTAAACAGTTAGAAAATTGATATATTTGGTAGTATTCCAGATTAAGAAGAGAGTGAGAGAATTAGATTGAAATCCAAGAATACTTTTTTTTTTTTTTAAATCAGGATTCAGCAGTTTCCTCAATGAATAGATTATATTCATTTTGCTGTTCAGTCTAGCAAGATAAACAATACATCACATGTTTAAATGCACCTCAGGTATGAGACAACAAAATATACAAGAGTTCTCAGCATCAGGTAGATAAACTCGTCAATTTTTGCAGGACAAAGATAAATAGATGAGAGTCTATAATCAGGCTGACAAAAATGAGGAGCTATCAGATTCAAAACCAATACAAGGAGGTATTTCTTCATACTATATAGTTCATTTGTAGAACAAGAAGATGCTGTAAATTTATTATATACAATAAGTGATGTCACAAAAGTAATGGAAGAAAATTCAACACTGGCAATTAAATGCAAAGAGGCTTTATTTGACCCAAGTAGTTCCTGGTCTTAAAATCCCTGCAGGCTGAGAGAGTATGCTGAGGAAATATCACTATATGTTTACATCTTCTTACACTCTTTCCTGTGCTGGCCAGTGGCAAGACAAAGACTCACTGGCTAAGACAAAACTTTGGCCTGAGGCAGTGAAGTTGTTCCTATGTTCAGGTTTCAGTTTTTGAGAAGTCTTACCAAAACTAGAGGCATGCCTACATTCTTATGTGTTATCGTTCTGATCACACAGTATTCTGTAGGAACAATCAGGAGAAAAAGTGACTTACTGGAAGAGAGAAAGTTATTGAAAGTGTACAACATTGTAAGTACAAAATGAGAGAGCTTCATGAAGCTAGAGGATTATTAAATAAATATGCAACATAAGAGTTTGTGAGTTCTGTGAGAGAAAATGAGAACGGTTTCTTGAGAAAACACTGACAGCAGGGAGACCTTCCTCAGATTTGGCTCTAGATAGAAAGCTAAGGAAGATGAGACTGATGGCAGAATGTGTTTCCTCACTGAGATTGTGGCATGGCTGCTGCACTCTTCCTTTTGTCAACAGGAGTCAGATTTTTTTCTTTATTTGGACTGTTCAGATGCAGCAATAGTATCTCACTTTCGGCAATGATAATCAGAAGTGTCCGGATATGTACCCTCAGTCACCAGTCATTTCTAAAAAGGTATTCTTAGCAATTTAGAAACATGCAGAAACCACAATTACAAATCACAGCTGATACTAATGCTTAGCTAAGGACTACGGCAGCATGCAGAGTCCATAGCTAAGACCACAGGGATGACAACAGGTAGACTAGTCAACAGGAGAAAGTATCCAGTAGGAAAACATCAGTGGGAAAGAATAAATTCCAGTGATTTGGACCCGAAGGTGAAAACAAAAGAACATATGAAGAGTAATAAGACCAGGCATACAGATGGAGAAGACATCTTACACCAGGAGAAAATGTACTTTGGTCTTCAGTTGTGACAGACATATTATTTTCCCCTCAAAAATATTTTACTTGGGCAGCGTGAAAAAAAATTCTAGTTATACTTAAGAGTTTTTCCTACATTTTTTTTTTCTGAACCTTTTCTTCGATACTAAGAGATGTCCTGTAGTTCCTAGAGCCTAGGAAAAGGCTATATTTTAAATATGTGACATGAGACAGCAGAAAAACATCTCAGGAACAGACAATACATGTATCCTTCCAAAATTCCATCACGGTATTTGTTAGAATTTGAACAGTCATGGCATCATCCTTGTAAAAGCAGTTACATATGAGAAACTCTGAGTGGGTGAAACAAGGTAAAAAAGTATTTTAGTACATAGCTACATCACTGCTACAGCAACCAGAGTACAGATAAAAATTGGTGGATTTTTTTTTCCTTTCTCTTCTTATGGTATTGGAAAAGATTACCCAAGCACTTTTTCCGCTGACAGTCAAATTGTAATTAGATAGTCTACCAAACCTGATATGTGAAAATACAATGTGATTTTCTTCCCCTTTCAGCAGCTTCTCCCAGCCAATTAATACCTACATTCAGGAAAGAATACTGCATATTGCTAATATGCACAAAATCCATGTCTGAGTATCTATTCCAAGCACTAATTTAGAACGGTGAAGAGATTTACATTTTTCTAACTATAAAACTGGACTTGTAATGCCATTGCATGTTATTTGATTTTTTTTTTTTAGTAGATTTTCCTCAAATAGTCAAAATCTACCCAAGGATATGCTCAACACAGAATGAAATTTTTAGCTCAAAACCCAGTTTAAGCCAATGCAGGAAAAGGAAAATCTTCATTCCTTAACTGCAAATGCAGTGTTTAAGACTGTAATGTGTTTAGCATTTAGTTTAGTTTCTCTATGAGAGCAAATGGAAACACAGGAAATTCCATTTAACCATAAAAAGTAATTTTTTTCCCTGTGATGTTGGTTAAAAAACAGAACAGGCTGCCCATGGAAGTTGTGAAAGTCACATCACTGGTGATACTGACAACCAAATGGACACAGCCCTGTGCAACCTGTTGTAGTTGACCCTGTTTTGAGAGAGGGGCTCTGGGACAGGCAATCAGCAGAGGTCCCTTCACATGTCAATAGTGCTGTGATTCTGTGAATGTAGAAAGTACTAGTATTTAGGAGATTTTTAAGATTTCCATTCATTATCAGTTCTTTTTCAAGATCACCATATGCCTAAGAATCATCTCCGTACTCTATTAAAATTACAGTATTTTTGATACCAAGACTTCTTTTTACTAGTAATGAAGCCATGCTGTAGTTTTGATCTTACTACCTCTAGCCCAATTTACTTACAACCATTCATTATCCTACTCTTTCATCCATTCCCTCCCTCCTTATTTTTCCAGAGCACAAGAGTATTCTAACTCTAATATCTTCCCTCTGATGCAGTCCCTACCCTTACAAACTGCCAGGACAATGTTTTTCTTAACCAATTTTTTTGTGTAAAAATGAATTGCACATTTTATCATAAGCATTTCTCTATATATTCTCCATTAAAATATACAGTTGATTGCAGAAATTTATGTGTCACTGATAAGAATCATGGATGATTTTAATATACTTTATAACTTTTATGAAACAGCTATCATTAAGGAACTGGTAGCTCATGTATTGCCTGATCCAGAAGATCCCAGTTTGTCCAGAAGGAATTATTTTTTAAACAAGCACACAAAAACTCTAGCTTTCCCATGAATATTAAGCACATCCAGTATCCAGTGTTACAAGTCAACCAAATATACAACCCTTTTATTTTCACAGAAATGAATTAATGCTACACAATTGTTGCTGTCCTCAGCTCTTGCCTGTACGAGAAGTACCGAGCTGCATGAGAAACTGTCCTTTCAAATTACCTACTTGCATATTTACATATTCAACATTTTGCAGGCACAGGTATCATTAGAACACATAAATTTCCGCTTCTGCGTATGCAAGCATACCGTGTGCAAACGCGTGCATCTTTCCTTGCATTCACAATTGGCACTTCGAAAAACAGTTTAGCTATTTTGTTCATTGCTATGATATAGATTTGCATATTAAACCAGTATTTGTCATTCTATCAATTCCATAATAAATATCTTTAGTATCAGTAATGTGAGATGTAACTTCTTAAAAGTACATCTTCAGCGAGACTTTTGCAGTGACAAGTGAGCAAAGCTCATCATCAATCTTGTTCTATGTTTCACAGCAGGACTGTATTAGATTTTGGGAGGACAATTTACAGGCAAAGAGAGAAGTTTTATAAACATTTACATTCATCATTACTAAAAACAAAATGCATACACTAACAAAGGTATTTAATAAACAACACTTTTTTGAGAATCGTATTGTTCCAGGAAACACTTGGATTGGCTTCCAACCACGTCATCCTCTGAAATTTTGTAAGATATCTTTCTTTGAAAGCATTTCAGACAAATTTCTTATGAAAGAAGTATTGATACTGAAAAAGAACAAACTTTCTATTAAGTTCCAATAACTGAGTCTTTAAAAAATAGATCATGTACCCTCCACACGATATGAGAGGCAGTGACTTTTTGGATAATGTTGTAAATACAATCAAAGCACATTTAGTTCCATTTTGGCTTCTTAGAACTAGAGCAGAAGAAGAAAGAAACAGCAATTTGCAAGCAGATAGAAAACAAGGCAGTATAAATAGAAAAAACAGTTACAGTTAATGAGATTTGTTTTCATTGGAACTGCTGCTGGGTTTCACTTTCAAACTACAGAGTTATCTGCTTTCATTTGATTAGAGACAATTCTATGCAATCTCAGCTGCTTTGATTCTCTCACTAAATAAAAGAACAAGTGTGTCACACTTAAAGAGAGAAAACTTTCAACTTAAGAAAATGCAAGAACAAAGAAGGAGTCTACTTACTTTAAATACAAATGTGAAGACAATTACATTAAAGATAGTGAATCATTATCTGGCAAGGATACTGGTGGAGAAGTTCTGACACAAACCCACAAGAAATGACTAAAATTCATGAGATTACCTTGGAAGAGTATTGCTGGGGTTTTGTTTATACAAAACTCTTTACCTCAGTAGATTAGCTTTTTTCTCTTCAGTACTTGCTTTTAAGCTTTCCCTTTGTTCTAGCTTTTTACCACTGTCCTTCAGTCTCCCAGTGGCTAATGACTTTTCCATCTCCCTCTGTGCCACAGTAGTACTTGCCCCTTTTTTGTCTCTTTTTGTCTCTTAAAATATTTAATAGAATAACAAACAGGTGAATTATCAATGCAATTATTCAGAAACAGAATAAAGTTTGAAATTTGCTGCTTCTACTTCATTTCTCTTTCTCTCTTGTGTTTACAAAAGCTTATCTATTGCTCCAGCTGAGAACTATAGTCTTTGCCTTTTCCTAGAATCCTGGCCTTGCCTGTTCTATGTTCTCAGATTACCACAGCTTCAACACTATCTGTGGATGTGCTCGTACAACTCATTGATTGTGCTACTGCGTTACACTCTTAAATATGCATTCCTCCATCACCTAATTATTACTTGTGTGTTAGAAAAACTTCTCATCCTTACTCAAAAATCATACATAAAATACTAAGTGTATTTATAGTACAGAAGTTATATTGGTTTCAATGCCATAGTAAGCAGTGACAAAATCTAAAGAACCCCTTGACAACCAGAACACAAAAACTATACAGACAGCAAACTCAAACACAACTGGTCATTCAACCTTTGTGGCAAAGTCATTCCTCAATCTATCTGAAAAGATTGCCAGGGCCACTGTTAATCTCAGCCCATACCCTTGTTACAGGTATTATTTACTAAGGACTTGAGAATGCTGTTCAAAAGACCAAATATTAATTACAACTGGTGTTTTCTCTATGAGAATACTATAAAACAAGACCTGAAACAATACCAAATTATCAAGGGTTCAACCTTGGAAGATAAAAGCTCAGCTGTAAATGACAGAAGTGGAGTCTCCAGGCCCAGTGTCTAGCACACCCTGTGGCTACAAATTTGGAATACATCTAATGGACTCTGACAGCAATTCCATGCAAGCTGTGTCTAAGGATCTCTGGCTCAAAGCATACCACTTCTAACTGGGGCCACATAGTACAAAACACCGCTGTTGACTCATTGACTCATTGTATTGTATCTGAATTTGCTCCAGAGAGGAATCAATCGTTCTGTGAAGCAGAATAACTAGGAAACAAAAAGTTCTTTTCACAAATGCATTATGTTTGTAGTAGCAACAGTGCTGCTGTACAAGGACAGCAAGTATTTTTACTTGACAAAAGAAGTTGCTTTACTTGAAGTCTAAGATGTAATTCCCCAGAAAGTCCAGCTGTTATTTCAGTTAAGTCAGTTTGTCCAGTAAAAGATACTACTACTTCATATGAACTTGACTTAACGTTCTCTTATTTGCTGTTTCAAAATATTTTAAATGAACAGAGTTCATGTGTTAAGTGTGTGGTTTCGTTTAATGCACTGTTAGGTTGTTGATTTCATCTTTTATATTATTTATGAGTATGTTATTTTTTTTACTTGATCTTATACAAAGACTCCTAATACTTGATACTTCGAGCTCTTTCTTTTGCTTACAAAGTAATCTACTGTCAGTGGAGACATGTTAAATCACGGATATGTTTTAACAGGATTCCCAGGCCCTAATAACCATTACTTCCTGCATTCATAATAAAAGCAGTGTGAGATGGATACATTCTCACATATCAAACAAAACTTCAGGACAGCCCAGTTAAATGATTTGCCAAAAAACTGTTCAATACAGGACTAGCAATTTTCTAAGTCTTTCTCAATTAGCCACATAGCTGTTTAGAACATACAAGGTTAAATGCTAATCAGCACTACTGAAGTGCTTGATTTAAATCACTCATTCTGTGTTTTAAGATAACTTTGGTAATCTTAAATGAGTTTGAATGATACATAGTATTTCTGTAAACAGTTAGCCAAACCTTCATGTTTTTCTACAACAACATATGGTATAGTCATTACTTAAAGAGTGGTTCTCAGAAGTACACATCTTTCACTATTACCAAGTGTAGGAATTGAACTGGAGACACATCTGCTCATATCTATTAAATTCTCAATACAATTTCAATCATGATGACACTTGCAAACATGGTAGGATTTTTCAAACATAGGTGAATAACAGGAACATGATTTTACTTGAAGAAAAATCATTTAAAGTTATTGTCAGAGAAAAAGAAAAAAGGGAATAAACAGCTGCAGTACTGAATCATGTAAACACAATGACAGGGCTGTGTAATACAGGCTCCATGTTATAAAGCTTTCTTTTTTCCTTTAAACTAAGGAATGTGTGAATGGTAATCACTGTAACTCAACAGAAAAGCAGTTTACAGCTCACCCAATAATGTGGAGGTGATCTCTTTTATTGGGGCAACTGAAAATATAAAAAAAGAAGTCTTTGAGAAATTTTATTTTAATTTGTTCTATCAGAGCTCATGAACAGTAAAAGGAGAGAATCAAAGGGTTCCTCTGTGTGGTGCCTCTTGGTAAAATAATCAGCTTTGAAGTTATTCTTTGGATAACACAAGATACTGGGTTAAGTAAGGGGCACCTCCTTAGGATTTACTCTCACTTGACATGGCATTGCCAAACATATGTAAATTTTATAGCAAATTAAATGTGAAAACATGTATTATATTAAACAACCCTATATACAGTAGGATTGCTCCCTAAATAACCACACAACTGAGAAGAAGTCAAAGGGAGTAAAACTCATGAAATTTGGGGGGGGGGGGGTGGGG
>PPHD01000021.1:63110-169104 GCA_002909625.1 Bambusicola thoracicus
CCAATAAAGAAAAATGGAACCATTGATTCATTGATACACTTACACTGGCCACTCCCCAGCTGGAGTAATATATCACAGTTCAACAAGTTATCAGCAGTGACAACACAGACAATCAAGAATCTGTACTTTAATACAAAATAAATGAATTGAGATTTGTTCTTAATCTGATAGCCATCGTATTTTGATAATTCATTTAAAGAAACGCAGCCCAACTCATGATAAACAAAACATTCACAATGACTGAAAATCTGCTCATCGTTTACCTCATGTTTTGTTTATGTTAATTCATTGATTTTATTGTCTGTCAATAAGAAGAAATGCTTAAAAATAGAGAGAAGAGAGAAAGAAATGGAGAACACAAACAAATAAACAAGCAGAAAAAAGATCTATAATAAAATGAGATAAAATAAAATGCTTCTCAGAGCAGCTTACATAAGATCACAGAATTTCCTCCAGAATTTTCAAACTGAGTATGTTCTACCTTCACTGTATCTTTCTATAGTGTTTTGCAATAAAAACCTGTATATACTGGAATGCTATCTGGTTAAAAGCCAAGGTCTTGCCTAATGTCATACAAATAAGATATATTTGTTTGAAGTAGGACACCTTCTTAAAAACACCCACAGTCAATGTATGGACATTCTTTTCCCAGAATAAAATCATCCAGGAGTGACTTACACTAACAAAATCCTCAGAGCTTGTTTCAATAAGTTAATGATCTGCCTCCTATGTAGAAGTGAAATTAAATATACACACGTTTTTTTGTTTCCTTTGACCTAAAAGTGTTTATTAATAATCTGTGCACAGGACCCTAATCCTAATCTTTCCTGAGAGAAAACAACAGACAAAACTGAGATTACTCTGGTTACTTTATGTATAAATCATGCTGCAAGTGTTCATATCTTTATGCTTGTAGCCAGGCAATTAGAAAGCACCAGAACTGTTTTTGCTGTTTACAGTGTGTTCAGAAGTCAAGCAGCAACCACAGCAATAACAGCAGGATTCTGAGTGCTGCAGTGCTCCCCACTGCCCTCTGTTAAAACCCAGGTCTTGTGAGGTATGCACAAACGTTCTGAAAAATTGATCAAAGCTCCTCCTGCACCATTTAGATTACTCAGTGAACACTATTTATTTTTATAGTTTTGAAGTCTTTTGAAGGAACAGAATATCTGTAAAAAAAAAAAGCCTGACTGTTTGACGCTACTATGGTCATTATGGCTTCCTTCTGCTGCTTCCATGCATCCTCATTATTGGAATCAGCAAACTGCGCTTTTGCTTGACATTTATTTATTACCAGCTGATTCTATTTTATCATCACAATATACTTGCAGATTATATTAACTTAATTGAAAAAAAATCTCTCTTGCTAACACAAAACAATCTACTGAGAATGCTGACTGATAATTTCTGATCATGTTTTGCCACTGGAATACAGTATTCCATTAAATTCCTTAAATTACCCCAGGTCATTTTAAAATTATGTACAGGATACGATATGTAGGAATGATCCCATGCCAAAATGCAAGCAAACATTAGAGGGAGTCAATAAAGAAAAAAAAATCTAGGTGTCAAATTCTATTCATGAAATCTATGGAAACCACATCAAAGTGAGTGAGATTCATATCAAATATATTTTCTGTGATATCTGAGTGAAATTGAGTAAGTGTGCTCAGAAAACTACGTCTGGGCAAAATTTAAAAGCTCCATGTGGGTTTGCACATGGACTATCAATTGCCAATTAGTAATGCACACAGAAAACCCAGCCTTGAAATCAGCTACTCAAGCTGGTATATCAGAGCTTAATGCACTTAACAGGATGATTAGGAGAAGTTTGTAAAAGGAGAATTTCAGAACTGAACATAGGCTCTCTGCTTTGAATGTCTTCTCTAAGCATCAAAGAAAAAATCTACTGTTGCATTAAAATGTACAGCAGCAAGCACTGCAACTAATCTACTGCAGTAACTTTTCATTCATTTTGATAGTGGATGGGATTATCAAGCTGGAGGAGATCACTGAAGAATCACTTCATACAGTAAAGCTCATACTGCAGCAATAAAAATGTTAGGATACTTTCAGTCCTTCTCAGCCACAGATCCTTTGACTTTTGATAACGTTCTGTTTGTTGAGTGAAGACTTTAATGAAAACAGTATTTCAGAACTTCCTTCCTTAGTGAGTATATGTCCTCACCTTAACCCTGTTTTAACATTGTTTTTTTGTGTGTGGGGGGGGGCTTTTATTGTATTGTACAGTATGGCAAATCTGATAAGAGAAAAGTAAAGGCTGAGCCCAGTATTATTGTATCAGAACAGCTGAAATGTTCACATATCCTGGAAAACCTGGGAATTTGCAATCCTACTTTCAGACATAGGATGGATACATGGTTCTTGATTACAGAAAAAAATTCTCCTGCAGTCAAACACGAAGCTAAATTTCAGCTGTATTCTCTGATGAACAATCAACATGGCTCATTTCCTAGGCTTTGAAAGAAAAACTGTTTCTTGCACAACCTAGTGAACTGAGAGTAATAGGAATGATATGCTAGATGACAGCAGCAACATAGAATCTACAAAAAAGACCCTAGAAGTCTGCACTTGTGAATTAAAGTATGAATGTCATAGATGCAGTACATTGGATGTTTGATCCACAAAGATTTGCTTCTTTGAGTGCAGCATATGCTACAGCTGTACCTATCACAACCACCCATTATCTAGATGGTTAGTTCTCCCTAGACATCCTACCTTTCTAAAAAAAAAAAAATCACAACGCTTATTAAAAGGCAACAAGAAAATAAAGTTAACCGGTAATTTACATTCTGGTTTTCAAAGGAAATTACTTCTTTTGTCTACCTTTTATTTTATTACAGTTTCTTTTATATCTCACAATGTGAGAAACAGTATTTCTCTGTTAACCCCTACAACAGAATTTTTCAGATATAAATGAAATACTGTGTACAGTTCTTCGGGTATCTTTTGCAAAGAGAGCTTCCTAATCTCTGCCTTCACCATAGAAAACCACCCACTTACGCAATTGAGAAAAGGTCCGGGATGCTTTTATGAGTCTGTTAGTGTCACTCCTGAAATTCACATGTGGTTGGCTGCTGCTGTAGAGTGGCCTTCACACAACAGGACAGTATGGCACCACATCCGTATTCCTGGAGGGTGTGTTTAATCACTAACATCTCATCAGTCTCATGCACAATAATGACCGTGCAGTCCTTTTCTTAATATGAAGGTTTTAAGCACATTCATACCTCTAACTGAAGTCCTATACATACCCAGAGGAAAACCAAAGAATGAACAACTTAAGGTATTACTGGCAGCATGCAATACTGAAATAGTTTACCATAAAACAATAATTAAATAGTTGCATTTGTCTGTAAGGATCTTACAGATCATCTGGAGTTCTTAAAATGACCAAGATAAGTATTCTTTAGGCTTTATGTTAAAAAAAAATAATCCCACCACTAAAAATTCATGGTTTGAAAGAAATCCTCTTTATAGGCAATCCTTTTCAAAGCTACACATCATACACATCCTTGTACTTCTGGTAACTGTCAATGATTGGCTTCACATTAGATGGAATACTGGTCCAATTTAAAAGAACATTTCCTGTTTCAATATTTAACTAATTCCAATATTTTCTTCAGGGCTTGAGTTTTCACTAAGAAAACATGCTGCAACAGCCTCTGGTGAAGGCTGACTCAGTGCTCATTTCCAGAATCTGATCTTGAGAGTGTGTGTGTGAGAACTAACCAGCCAGATCAGAGAGCTGCTAACTTAGAGTGGTCAGAGCATCAGTCTTTGAAACAGTTTATTTCACAACTCTGGCAGAAGAATTTAATTGGAGTCATTTGAAAGTTTGTTACATAAGAGCAAGGACTCTACATTTCCAAAGTTAACAATAAGTGAAATTTCCGATTAATATTGCTGCACATAAAAATGAATACTCCGTATCTATAAAGGAGGGGGAAAACAACTGGACAGCAAGCAATAAATGTGGGCATTTCTGGAAATGGCAATATTTCCTAGAAGTCAGCTCATTAATTTTCCCTGGGAGGTATGCAATTGAAATTCAGTGAGAGTTAAACACTTGACTCCCTTAGACTCTTTTGAATCCCAGCTGAAGTGATATTTAGCTAATTCCCAAACTAACAGAAATTAGTCACTTGGCATAGTGATGCTCTCTAGTTATTGGTCACTACAATAGATTCTGTCCCCAGCACAGTATTTAATGATGTCATTACAGGAGCTTGTATGTCTTTGCTGAGCTAGTGGCAGCTGATTTTACTGGCCTGAAAGCCCCATCATCTAGAGTGCCAGGAGGGGCAAGTAGCTGCCTTGGAGGATCTCAATATCTATAGTAACAATGTGTGTGCATATCCAGCTTCCTGCGAGCACTTTCTGATTTTCAGAAGCATGTTCAACTTGTACAAAATAACATTCTGTGGACTTGACCATCCTCGTGTGTTCTACCAAATCAATGATATTACATCCCTCTGACTTGTATGAAATAAAATTAGGCAACTCTGGAGAGATTAACAGCCACAGTTTTTCTCCTCTTTCCTAGTTTACTTCCCCTCTTTCATTCCTGGCGTCCTCGCTTTGCTGCCAGAAATGTTTGAACTGGTGAGCTCACTCCCCCACTCCTTTCTTCCTTTCTCTCCTTCTCTCTTGGCTGTCCGTGGGTTTCAATGGGCTCCTGCAGCTACCCAGGCGGACAGCATTCCGTTGCCACGCAACTCCCTGAAAAGAAGCACATGCTGCTGCTGCACAGACAGAGCCTGCCCGTCTGCTCCAGTGATGCTGTGGCCTAATTTCTACCTCTGTTGTATTAGTTACAAAAGGGAACATCTCCATAGTGGAGGGTTGGGAAGTACTGAATTATCTGCACTTCTTTGTTTGTTTTTTTTCCCCACTCCCCTGATTGGGTGCATCCTCTTCCATCTCAGGGCCCCTAAAAGTCATGCATGTCTAATCTGTGTGCACACATTTGGGACTGTTTTCTGGGCTTTGTAGAATACTGACAGTTTTCTGTTGGCTGAGTTAACAGTACATACTGATACTTGCCAGCCTTCTCTGTAGCTCTCATTTAAGGGCGGTTTCACATGCAAATTCTCAAGGCGGTTCATTGTTTCCTACCTGACTCTTTATCACCCGGGTGTTGTGCTGATTTTTTTTTTTTCCTAAGACCACTTCAGGAATGCAAGCATATCTTTTCACATTTTTCGTCTTTCACTGTGCCTTCTTGAGAACAAAGAAAAGCGAACTAAAAAATTCCTTTGGTTTCTCCACAGACTGAAGAGATACCAGTTTTATCCATACATTTAGGTTTGGGCTGCCTAATGCTCTTAAAAGCCAAGGCCATACAGATTCAGCTTTTGAGATCTGAATTCAGCTCTTCTCCTATAATCCATTGCTGCTATTATAGATGGTACTGTTATTAGATAAGAAACTGCAGACAAAATAATAAGCAATTTTCCTCATATTTATTGATGACTTCCTTAAATTTGTCAGCATACTTTTATGTTAGTTGCCTTTTGTCAGTTCTGTGACCAACTCAGCAGCTCCCTCAACCTGCAAGCAGAGGTGAACCTCAGGGACAAACTGTGCTGCACTCAGCTTGACATAGTCTAATATTGCTCTGGTGCTCTGAGCATTCCACCAATTCTCCTCTCACCTCTTGGCTGAGTCTGAAGTCCCAGTCCTCATCTACAAATCCCTAATTTGGTTAGTATGCATCTACTGTAAGGGCAACCAAGAATCTTCATCCACCGATCCTTAGAGTCAGCGCTACAGAACAAATTTCTGCCAGCACTGCTACATCAGTGCACACTGTGAAAACTGCGTAACCTCCAGCCAACACTGGCATACCAATAAATGCTTGGTGCAATTTCATTTACGCCACCAGGGCAGCACATTTGTCAGCTTAGTTTGCACCTTTCAAAAGTGTGCCATAACTAAACAGAAAAACCACAATGGCATGGAAAGACATGGGAAAGGCAGGTGTTCCATAGCAGACAGAGCCAAGGCTAATGCCTGTGGACACATTACAACTAAGACTCTGTGAGAACACAGATCCAAGAACTCTTTAGATCAGTATCAGCCCATGTGCTCCAATTCTTCCCTTCACAACCATGACACAGTACTCGGACACTTTTTGTGATGTCTTGACCTTTTGATGCAAAAAAAATTGCAGACCCTGAGAGTTTAAAATGCTTTGAAATCATCATATTATTTACAAAATATTTTGAGACTTTCTGGAGAGAGAAGTCCTATATAAAAGGCAGAACAATAGTAATTGCATAAGTCGCACATATACAGCATTACACAATTCCTCAGATGTCCTTCCTCCCCAAACATGCTCTGCATAAGATGAAATGCAACTTTATAGCACTAAAAAAACCAAAAACATGTCCTAATATTAAAAATTCACATTCCTGTTTGAAGTCAAAAAGGGAAAACCCAAAGAGAATCTAAAAGGGAAAATAAGGCACAGAACTGCATATGGCCACTTCAAAGTGAAAGAAAAAATGAGTTCTTTGCCAAAGAGGCAAAGAACCGAAGAACAACAACGCAAGTTAATTTGCCATTCCGACTCCAATTTCTGACTCACTGCTCAGAGACGGTCTGCATGTTACTCTAGGTATTCTCAGCTCTTGCATCAATTTAAGATGATACTGCAATTTGGCTCACAGCCAGAAAGTGGCAAGTGAAATAACGTTCCACTACTTGCACTGTGAACACACAGCTGGCTTCAAAGGGAAATGGACTAATCCTACTTCATTTCCCTTCTTCAGTGTGTGTTTAAAGAGCTTTGGTGTGCTGAAGGAAATCGACCAAAATTCATTAGTTTCCTTCTGATTCAGCCCATTGCTGTAGGAATGGGAAACAGGTAGGGACGGCAAGATCCTACACAATTTCCTTTTGACGTAGACTTTAAGCCAATTCTTTTCTCACTTGTGCACACACAGATCTTCACTAATGATGCCTGTATTTAAATGCAGCACCTCACCAAGCTGGCTACAACTCAAAAAGCCAAAAAAAAACGGAAAAATAAATATTAAAATAAAAGTACCCTATTTGACTTAATTCCATTGATGTCTTTTGCCAATTGCAAGAAACTAAGAAAGAAACTCAGAAAATCAACAGATGACCTAAAAAGAAATAAGAGGGGAAAAGACTATAGAAATTGAAAAGGAAAGAAAGAACAGAATCATTTTTACAAATGTAGCATATACGTTATTGTTATTCAGTGAAAAACAACAGCAAACTAAAATACCAATGGTAAATGGCTAAACTAAACTTCAGGCATTATTCTGACTTTTTAGAAGTGTTTTATGAAATAGAAGCATGAATTTTAAATCAGTTAGTCTGGACAGTAAGTTTCTCCTCTCGTGCATAAACAGGCCTCTCAATGTTGTTCTTCAGAGCTCATGTCATATTTACACGAGCCTTTCCAAGGTTACTGGAAGCAATTGGATTTCAAGTGATTCCAGGCTGTATTCTGTTCAGTTTAAGGCCAAAACATTTGAGATGCAAAGCCAGAACGCCCATTTTTCCAAAGCAAACCTAAAACTAACCAGCTAAGCAGAAAATGGCTTGTGACAAATTAGAAAGGAAGAAAGCTACGAAGTTCATAAGAAGATTATGGCTTGAGTTGAATCAAATTGGAACAATATGTAAAAAATGTTTTATCTTTTTTTTTTTTTGCAACTGCAGTGAAGAAAAAGAAGCATTACTGCTGCACTGAAGAGTCTCCCCAGTTTCCACCATCATAATTTAAATCATGAATGGACTTACGACACTGCTTTCCCCTAACAATTATGAATACATGGGACTGAAGTAGTATATTGTGCAGAAAATGATTCCAGACATGGAATCACCTAAAAAGCTTTTAAAGTAGAAACACTGTGTCTGGGAAGTCAGGAGTAATACTCTGTGAGAAACTACAAGGTCTCTGACGTTGCAGAAGACTCTGTAGTACTTGCAGAGTTAAAACAAGGTCATTTTTCTTTGCTATTCTAGGTTAATCTCTATTTCCAGTTTTTGACCACAAGGTCATACTTTGAAATGCTACTCAACCTACTGTAGAAGTTATATGACACTGATAACTTATAAAGATTGAAATCTTGATACAGAAACACTGTAATAGCTACAACAATAACATAGAAAATCCTTTCTCTTTGAGTGTACAACTTCTATTATTCAGAGTTCAAGTTTGAATGTTCCATCCCTATCTTTAGTTGTAATTAATGAATACTGAAATGAGAGTATTTTACAGCTCAAAGATCCAAAGTCAAAACTAGTTTGGCATTTTTCTCATTTTCCTTGTTTGGCGCACTTCAAATTGGTTTCAAAGTACAAGAGAGTAGACGGTACGTAGACAACTCTAGCTCAGTCAGATCACCGAGTATAATATTTTCTTAATCCTTCATTGTGTGCTGCATTTATTTTCCTGTTATTATTATTCTTGCTTGCTACATGGATTACACAAAGGAGTTGCTTGTTTGTTTTGTATTCCCTTTGCAAAATCTGCATTCTTCTTCCTGTTTCCTCAGTTTTGTTCTCTCTCATACAGAGCCATCTCTTTTTGTTCCTGTTGCGCACGCATATTGTATTTCATCTGCTGTTACCTTAGAATTCAAATTTCCCTCCAAATGAAGATAAAGTATTGTGGATAAAACCATTTTCTAAACATACCTGCACCTCTAACAGATAAGAATTTCGTTTTTACTGTCAGAAATATTTCAGTTTGCAAAAAATTCCAGTAAAACCGCTTCTTCATTCCTAATTGCTAAGATTCCTAGACTGCTTTTTTTTTTTTAAATGAAAATAAAAGTTAAATCCAAAATGAGAAATGCAGTTCAATAACTTCAGCCACCACAGAGACAGAGTTACTATTCACAAATGGGAGTTAGTGTATGCAAGCAGAATGTGGCTCTTGAAGACCTAATAGGAAAAGAAAACATCCTTTGATTTATATCAGAGATATCTGCAAAATTTCAAATAGGAAGTAGTGAAGATCTGAGGGACTGATATTAAGTATTGCAGCAAAGGGAGAACACAGCAACAGAGGAACACCTGCACCCAGAGCCATTCTTTGACAGTTACCAACTGGCCATGTCTGTCCGCAAACAAAACTTAATTTGCTACGGAAACCAATTCAGGCTGCCCAGTGGAGGGTCAAAAGTGAAAGAAAAGGAGTCAGAGGGCACTAGGCAGTGTGCATAGTGCAAATGCTTGTGCATACCTCCTGGACAACAAATGCATGTTGTTTCCTCATCCATGGTTAAGAAAAAGAGGGACAGGGAACAAGAATGCTGTGTAACATTACAGTGACCTTGTTAATAGGTTCTCTGAAAATGCATGATAGTTATTACTAATCACATGCACAGATGTACCACCTGCATTCAACAACCATACCACCTAGACCGAACACCTTTTTTACACACCACAAACTAAGAAAAGTTGGATTTGATATCTACAAACTTACTCTCACTCACGATGTTAATCCACAACCTGTCAATATTACCCTGACTCCTTGCTTCTTCAGATACAAAATATCACAAACTACTATTCAACATTCTCAACTGTACCTGTGGCCTCCTAAGCATGAGGTTAAGAATTTTGATATTACATTAAAAAATGTATTTCCCAATTCAATGACAAATGTACTTGCTCTAGTAATTGTGTCCAAACTAAGAAAAATGAGTCTTTTTTAGTGGAAAGCCATTTAGTGGAAACAGACGTATTAAAATCTTCTCCTGTTCAATCATGGATTAAACAGCTGTCTATTTACCAAGGCTATAGAAAGACTACAAACAGAACCTAGCCTATTATTATGTATTAAAAAGCGAGCTTTATGTATGAGAATGCCCTCACTTGCTTCACTATACCAGTTGAAAAAACGCAATTTTAAGTTACTGAGAAATGTGGAGAAATCACATTAAATGCTTCCATTATCAGGACCGCGTGTACCCTCTTAACTTATCAGGGAAAGCTGCTTTGAAGTGCAAATCCCAGCATTACTTTAAATGACTAGAACAGAATATCAAACCATGTTTCAGCAACACTTAGGAAAAAAGTATTTTAAATTTACCTTCATTTGTTTGCTTCATACCTATGTTTCTGGTTCTAGCTAAGACGGGCTAGCTGCAACACTTACAAACTTTGCTGATATTAGGTAAAGACTGAAGCAATGGAGACATGGCCATATTAACCCAGGCCCATTGTTTATTTTTAAAACATAGTAATGCTCCTAAAGACCATGCTGTGGCTTCTACACTATCTCAAAATAAAAGAAAGAAAAATATAGTGCTTATAGCTTTTTAGTTTTCATACAATTTGAACTGCAAGAACTTTTATGCACCTTTATTGATATTAACCTATGACCATGCATTAGTCTTCTCCTATATCACAAAGTCATAGGATGGCCAGGGTTGAAAAGGACCACGAAGATCATCTAGTTTCAATCCCCCTGCCATGGGCAGGGCTGCCAACCACTGAACCAGGCTGCCCAGGATGTATCAGAGCAGAAAAAACAAAGAAGCAATAAGAGATAAAAAAAGAACTTACTCTTGCATTCCTCTTTTCCTGTTGCTGGTAAAAATTATCAGTAAGTTAGTATAAATGTCTTTTTCATAGCATCCCATCTGTACACTCTTGGAAAAATCAATATGGATTTGCTCAAAACAAATTGCTCTTTTAAATGCTCTCTTAATTTTTTTTACTAAGGTTTGGTTTTTTTTTTTTTAACAATGATAGATATCAAAATGATTTGATATCACATAATTATGAAAATGTTGTATTGCAAAAACAATCCCAACCAGATACAGTAACATATACCCAAGAGTGACTCAGATCTACATCATTTACTGCCATAGTAGCACCACAAGTAAACTTTGCAATCATGAAAAGATGACAAGTGCAATAGATAGTAGATAAACACACACTGAGCTTCCTGGCTGTTCTCTATCCTATGATCATAGACTGGTTTGGGTTGGAAAGGACATCAAAGACCACATAGTTTCAACCCCATGCCATGGGCATACTAGACCAGTTTGTCCAAATCCCCATATCCAACATGGCCCTGAACACTTCCAGGGATGGGGCATCCACAGCTTCTCTGGGCAGCCTGTGCCAGTGCCCCACCACACTCATGGTGAAGAATTTCTTCCTAATGTCTAATTTAAATATATTTTCTTTTAGTTTAAAGCTGTTACTCCTTGTCCTGTAGCTACACTCCCTGGTAAACTGTTCCTCCCTCTTTTCATGTAGCTCCGGATACAGTCGGCTTTCTGGGCTGCAAGCACTCACTACTACTTCACATTAAGTTTTTCACCAATCAATGCTCCCAAGTCCTTCCCCACAGGATTGCTCTCAACCCTTACATTGCCTTGTATTTGTGCACAGGATTGCCCCAACACAGGTGCAGGACTTTGCATTTAACCTTGGTGAACATCATGAGGTTTGCACAGGCCCACCTGTCAAGCCTGCCAAGGCTTCTCTGGACAGCATTCCTTCCCTCTACCAAGTCAACTGCATCATGCAGCATAGTGCGCTGGTCTCAACATCAAGCCCTGATGAACACCATTCATCACTGGATGCCCCCTGGACATCAAGCCATTGACTGCAACTCTTTGAGTGCAACCGTCCAGCCAATTCCTTATCCACCAGATGTTCCACCTATCAGATCCACATCCCAAGGATGTTATACAGGACAGTATCAAATGTTTTGGTTTTGTTATTGATGTATATTTAGATGCCAATGGCCCAGCTAAAATTATAAACTGGACAGATATACACAGTATATCATTTAATCGTATAATCTAGCTGCTGTTGGTGTAGCATCTAAACAAGAATTCAGGACAAGTTTTCCCTCGATAAAGAAGAAAACAGTCTGTAAAGCAAACAGGTATTAGAAGGATTATCCTGTTACAAAGTAGAAATGAAATAAAGACTGTACCTCTGTCCTAGGCTCGCCAAAGGGTTCCGAGAGGGAGGATCTCCAGATAGAGATCCTTCCTTGTGGGGAGTCAGCCCTTAAATGGGGTCTAGGAGGGGGGGGGAGCCTGGCTCCACCCCTTCCGGTCACTCAGGTGAAACTGCGTTCACCTGTGCCCCTGCAGCTGACTCAGCACTCGTCTCAGGTGGTCAATCAGAGGTTCAGGCTGTGATTCAACTGTTCCCGTACAAAGGTCCAAGGGGAAAAAACAATTTTCCTTTTTTGAGGCTATATATCACTATACAACTGTTAGAGATTGTGTTTAACACTAACCAGTTCAGCTGGCTTCTTTGCTTTCGCAACAGTCTTCATAGCTTCCTTGAGTTGTTTTCTACGGTCTTCCTTTGGCTAGCCATGTTTGTAGCACTAGGAGAGGAAGAAACAAAGCAATTGTAAAGCTTGTTAAGAAGTAGTTCATGTACTATTAAAGGTGACCGCCCCACTTCCAGTTTTATTTGTTCTTCTTCCTTCCCAAAGTGGGTCAAATCTTTCCATTTAAAATCTGAGCACTCTTCAGCAGTCAGATCTCTGAGAAAAGCATCCAAAGCTAAGTCCTGATCTGTCCCAAGCTTCTGAAAAGCTTAGATTCACATTCTAAAAAGTCAAAGGATCACCCATCTAACAGCAGTTAGAAATCTACAGATGCACTAGGATGCAACACAACTCTCATGTAGTCTTCCTATTGGGTGAAGAACTGCTAATCATGGCAATGCTGGCAGCATAGTGGCAGTCTCTAAATGCAAAAAAAAAAAAAAAAAAAAAAAAAGATGCACATCTCAGAATGACTCACACTATAGAGAAACATTTCTTTGCAAACAGCTGTACTATACAAGTATTGCCTATTAACTCTTTCTCATTTGTTCATCATATGGCACTCCAGTGGAAATATTAATCCTTATCTATGCTACATTCTTCAGAGCATTTCCTGTTCTGTTTCAGTAAGGTCAACCTGGTTAGTTTACACTCACAGAACTTTGCTAACCTGGATGACTCTGAAAGGGATAGGGGTGCATCTGTATCAGTAGTTTAGTCTGAGGATGTGGTTTCACACTGAACTTTGGTGTAAATGCAGGTTACCACAAGAGCTGTGCGGCAGCTTGCTTTCTTTAAGATAAAGTACTTTTTTTCTTTTAGAGAGTACATTGGACAGCCACCCTCTACGAGTTGCACAGGTAGAAAGGGCTACTGCCCTATAAAATATTAACTAATTATGGAAAATTTACATATCCTCGGATTTATTCACCCACACAATATCTGCAGTTGAATCATATAGAGCAGCCAAGCACAAATTAATAGGGATGTTCTCACAAATAAAAATAAATAAATAAATAAATAAATAAATAAATAAAACAGTAATCTGTTCAGGTCTGGAAAAAAGAATCTTCAGAAACTACGAAAAAAATGTATGTCAGGTAAATATTGAGTCATTATGAACAAGCAACAGTTAAAACCTGTTATCATATGAGATCTGTATTTTCATTTGTAAAAAAGAGATATCATAGGTTAATCAACCTGTGTATCTGTTACCAGCTGTGAACCATATACTTAACATCACCTGTAAAAACAGCAAAACATAGCAGAGAAACATCCACAATAGGATAAAGAGCTAACCTAGAAGTTCTGTGTACACTCCCCACAATTTAAAACACCCTGAAGTTTATAAATGTCTACAAGTTTGCACAACATACAAGGGTGAGAAGTACAGCAGAAAAAGCAGCTGCAGCTTGTACAGCATATAGCTCACACTGGTGTCCCCAGAACGGTAGGTGAGCATTTCACTTGGTTGCTCAGGATAGAAAATTAATACCATGCTCCCTCTGGAAGAAAAAACAAAACGTTTCCAGAACTCAGGCTTGCCTCACATAAAAACATAACACGTTAGGTTGGCAGTGTGAGCTGTTCAAAAATGAAGGCCCAGGTCTTACAGAGCTGAGATAAATTTGGCACTGTGTATCACCCCCCTATCTGAATATGAGAAGAACTTTAATTTCTGGGTGTTCAGACCACTCTGAAAATATTATTTCCATTCCATAGAAACAAATTAACTTCAACCCAAAATATTACATCTGTGAATCTGTTCTGACCAAATTTAAGATTTCTACTATTTCTGACATGTGAGCCATCCAAAATGACTGCCAGTACGGAAATTTAAATGATAAGAGCACACCTTCATTTTTTTCCCTGAGCTTAAAATGAACAACCTGCTTTACTTTTAAACTCAGGATAGAAAAATCAGATAAACTGAGAATAAATAAATATAAGCCTATCACAAACAAAATGTTAGCAATTAAAAGAAATTTAGAACAGAATATATCCCTTAAAAAAGAATTTTCTGAATATCTTTGTCTAAAACCCCTATCAAATAAAATTTGATTTTTCTTATGATGGCAGAAGAAAAGGCTGAAGTCATACCTAATGCAAATCACACCATCCTAGTGAGATGGAATTATCTCAGTTTACAAGAGAGGATTGATCCTAATGGTGTCTGCCTGAAGCTCTCAGGTAGAGAAAAGCTTGAGCTATAATGACAGTGTGCAGAATGACCCATACTGCCTTTTGGCTAAGTGCTACTTCTAGCAAGCTTTAGAAGTTTATCATCACTATATGGTAATTATGACTTTTCTCAGACACAAAGAGTTATGGCTTTTATCACTGCCTCATGCCAAATCCAAGTTCTTAAAAGAAATCAGCCCAAAGCAGGTGCACAGAGCTGTCAGACCTTGAAATTTGTTTTGAAACCAACCACCTGTTAGTGTAATTGTGTAGCTGTTTTTCCTGGCTTATGGGATTTTAGTTCAGCTGTTGTTCTCATGCTAACGCTTATTTCCTCTAGGAATCAGCCTGTCTGTTTACGCAAACTTACAAATTTCTATGTGACTGTCCTCACAGCCTGATTCAATGCATACATGCACGATGTCTGTTGCAGCACCTTTACCCAATAATACACTTTGTTTACAAACTAGCTCACACTGCTTTAGGAAAACGTCTGAAAAACAGCATTTACCATCCTGTGTGTCGCATTGAATCACTTAGATGACTCGACTCTGTTTCTTGTTTGTTTTAGACAGCAACAAAGAACTTGCAGTGGATGATCTCAAAGATCAGATTTTATGTGGGTGCCTGACTCACACTGTACTGATAACAGAGCACTGTTCCTGCAGCTGAAAGAAAGTTCTTAGTCAGGATTTCTACTGAAACCTTCTGTTTCTAAAAGTTTACAGCTTCACCAAAAGCCAACTCTGGGTTAGAAGTTATCAAAGACACTCAGTGCAGAGGAACACTCAATCAAAAAAAAATCTGAAAGAAAAAGTCTGCTTACGTGTGAGATAAAAGCCTAAAAATTATTATCAGAAATACGATGGCTTAAGATGCTTTTTGTAAATGAGCAATGGAGTCTAAGAAATAACAATGGGTTTGCACTTAAGGGGCTAGTCAGAACTGCGGTTCCTTTATGCTCCAGATTGCTGTTTTCAGCCTCCTTTGGACAGGAGCCACCTCAGAAAAAGAATTGGGCACTTGGGTCAAAACAATAGATGAGCTGTTCATGGAACGTCTCCCGGCACGCTCATTCCGAGTCTTCCTGCAGCTCCACACTGCCCTCCAGGGAAGGCTGTCACCAAAGTCAAAAAGTATCCCTCAGTTTCCCTCACTCGGGGATTACTCCTCAGGAATACACATAAAGCGAGTAAGAAAAATAGAGCTGACACAAACATATTCATAAGCTATTTCCTGACATAAAATCGGTAAAAGATAAATTATAAAGATTAAATATTCCATGTGTTCTTATTCATGCACAGATAACTGCTATCCAAACGCCTTTCTCAAGCATCATATAAAGGAAACGATAAACAATTTATGGGTAATAGTTCATAAATATATGCAGCGCTGTATATCCAGTGGGCACAGATATTTCATAGTGAAAGACATGATTACTAGGTTTATGCAAGACATGAAATGTGAGTTGTTTGCAGCTATTTAGAATCATTTTAGGGCACAATAAACTGTTGATGAGATTTATCCTATTTAAATGTCTTGCCCATCCCTGTCTGTAGTGCCCGTTGTCTCGCTTTTATCAGAAGGAATCCTTTTAAAACACATTGAGAAACTCAGTTGTTTATCATTATCTTAACTTAAAAAGACCACATCTTTGTATAGAGTTCTGTTAAAAGAAATCCTGCTTATCATAATCACGTACTTCCCCAAAGTTCCTGTTTTTTTAGAGGTCTTATTAATTGCAAATGTTGTTTACTAGAGGAAAACCGTGATTGAACCTCTGAAACAAAGAGAATAGTTGCAACTTTAATCCTTTCAATAAGCCTTTGTTTCCCATTGACTAAAAACTTCCTAAAGGAAGTAGAGCTGCGAAAATCCAGGAAGGAATTAGATTTGCCAAATTCTGTTCCTACTTGGATTTAGATGCAAAGCCTTTGTTGCTCATTGAACAAATGTTTGAGTAAAAAAAAGAATGATCAATTAAAAAAATACATTTTTGCCAGGGTTGAAATTTATAAATAGAAGAGCTTTCTTTAACCACTGCGAACTATATATCTTTTTCCTTTTTGTTATCCAAGAGGAACATGGCTTGTGGCCTGTTGAGAATCATATGAGAACATGGATACATAAATTAATACGGAAAGGAAAAATCAAGTGCAACCTTTTATTTCATATAGGCGTGCTTTGCAGCATCCAAAAGAAGAGAAATCTTCAAAATCCCTTTCCATGACAACGAGTAATTGCACACTGGAAAGTACACTACTGTGGCAATAAAGCTGAATTCCCAGAAGACCTCTCAGAGACACTACCAATTTGTTTTGTATTTTTTTCCACATGCTCCTGTTAACTCCGTACCGCTTTGTGCTCTTTGGGTTTTAACTAGCCAAAAAACGTAGAGTCTAGGTCAATATATTTTCACTTAGTCCATAGGCCATAAGCCTTTTTAATTTCTTACGTAAAAATAACATAATGCAATTCTTATCTCCTTCCCATCAATGCAGTTCATATTTAACTGTCAGTTTCTTGAAAATTAAAGAATACTTGAGCAACCACAAAGTGCTACATAGGATATACGGTGGAAGGTGCTGTCTACTGTCAACGTCTCATGACTTCAGTGGAAGTGTTGTTTAGTGTCTGGCTGCAGCTCTTAAGTAAAACCATCGCTATATTTTAATAAAAGCATGGCAAAAGTTTGGCAAGGCTCAGTTGCAACACTGAACTGGAAAGGCTACAATATGAGTTCCAGGAGCCAACAGCAGGCAAAGAAATTCTACGGTTAACATCATATCCACCCTCTGTTTACTACTACCTCAAACTATACAGGGGAGACGGTGATCTTCAGCGTAAGCAGAAACAAATGCCTCTGGATCCCTAGTGAGCCACAAATGTCCACGTAACATTAGTGAGACAGACATACCTATATCTTATGTTTAGGATATTGCAGGTGTTAATGCCTAAGTTTCGAGGACATATGGAATGTTTACCGAGACTTAAAGATTTTCTTGTGTGCTAATAGAAATGTGTGGAGTACATCTCCCAAATCGCTACACAGTGTTGAGGTTAGATTAAATTGTAGCTACTGAGAGAGGAGCAGGATTTCTGCACCTCACTTTTCATCACAACATTTGACAAGCACCTCTCTCCCTTTAAGATAGAAAAGGCAGTTTTAATTTTAACTACAAACTGTGGACCAGGTCTCAGCTTGGCTTTGCGATTCACTATATGCCTGAGGGATAAATTATTTAGCATTAGCACATGGTATGTCATGTCTTGTTACTTAAGTGGACTATGGCTCCCATCCAGCCATCCCCTCGGGGCCCACCGATTGGCTGCGGGTGATGTCATCTCCATTTGGTAATCCTTGGAAGCCCCAGGGACAGCGCTGGCGGCCGCAGGTCTCCCAGCCCCTCCGCCCTGGGCCCGCCTTGGCTCCCGCTTACCACTCCAAGGTTCACTGCAGGTACTGCCCCAATTAAGTGATTTTCAATAACGGTGCAGCGAGACAGAAGGTGCAGCAGATGAGCTGCAGCACTGTCACGTAGTATTTCGTTCCCGTAACTGAAAAGTTGTAATACATTTAGCAAGAGGGATATGGCAAAACAAGTTTCTGCTACAGATCCAAATTACATCAAGAACTTTGAAGGGTTTATTTAAACAAATCTGAAATAAGTATTATTAGGAAATTAATAATTTTTGTTTGTTTGTTTGTTTATGGTGAATTGTAGACTTTTTTTCAAAAAACCTGTTTTAGCACTGCAAGGCAAAGGGGTTGGAAATGACCCAAGAGGATTAATTCTGGAAAATGCTTCTTCTGAAATTTTGGCAATGGAATAATTAATTAAAGTGCCCCCTAAGTGACTATACTTTATTTTTGGTTAACACCCCCATTACATTAAAAGGGTTTTTTTCCTTCAGAACCACCTTCAGGTTATTTGCCCATAGAGGAAATACTCGTTATGCTATTCACTATTCCAAGGCTCCCAGCATAAAACCAAGGGTCACAGGGTTGGTTTGCTGTTACTGAATTTTGCAGCAAAGGCAGCAAAATAGCAAAGATTGCACAGTACAGTCATGCAGATGGTACTGATCCCTCAGTGATGAGGCACGAGATTTGCATCTGTTAGTTAAGGCTCAGCAGTGGTTCTGCTCAGCCTTGTGACACAAGTGACACGCTGCAAGAAATCCACGTGCTTTGTTACTGTTACTGTTATTGTTTAAATAGACTGCATGATATCTAATTCTGTGTCTTCTGGTGAGTAGGTATGAGAACTAACTCTGGTTCGTCCCTTCTGTTACTGGGTGTTTATTACTTGCAATAGCGTTTTCCATGAGAAGAAAGGACTTTGTGAAAGCTAAGTGGACTTGTAGCTGTGAAGTATGTAATTCTGTGAAACAGAGGCAGAAGGGGAACTTTGTAAGGGGATTCCCACCAGAAGAAAGGCTGAACTGATGCAGAACAGAGCGCTGTAAAATAAACAACTGTAGGGCAGGAAATGAAGAACTCTAATCGATACCGCAAGAAGGATTAGTTAGTCAAATGTGTGAGTTCAAAGCTGCAACTTAAATCAGGCCTGCTAACTCTCCTTCCTTCATAAAATGAACTAGCTTTGGCTATAGGATTCAACAGCTGCTCACAACTCTGATTGCAGGCATTTTGAAAGCTGGCACCTGCAGCCATCCCCAGCCTCAAAACTGCAGCACTGAGTGAAGCACCCAGCTGCAGGGAAACACCTGGATTTGCTCTTACGTTCATTCTCCTGAAATGACCAGAGCAACTTTGGGTTTTAGCTAACTAATAATAGAGGATCAGGAGTAGCAGGAAGAGAGGAGACTAACCTATCAGGCTAAGACGGAACAAAAACAAACTTCGGTTCAGCTTCTGAGTCAAACCTATTGTGTTAGCAGCAGCGTGTCCGCCACACCAGCTCAGCCTGACACTTTACCTCACGTCACAGGGCGCCAGATGGCACAGCAGGGCAAACGGGGACCAAACCCACCCGCTCCCCACCCCAGTGCTGTGGTCCAGAGCAGCGCACCTCTGCTGTGGCGTGACAGATTTCGGTTCTGTATGTGGCTCCTGGAGGTGCTGAACCCCGTCAGGACAGTAGTAGTGTTGTGAAACGCTCGCTGTTTGGGCTGTTACTCGCCTTATGAGCTTTCGCGATCCTAACTCTGAGAGACGGCGAAGCCACTCAATCGCACTGAGGCAGCTCGCGCCGCCCCCAAGCAGCCGTTAATTTCCAACGGCTGCAGCTCGAGCCTCGCGATAATCTCGCAGACCGCGCGAAGCACGCGCCGTGTTCTCGCGAGAGCTAGGCGCGCGGAAGCGGCGTGGGGCCGAACCGAGGCGGGCCGGGCCGTGAGGCACCACAGCGAGATGCCGAGCGCTGCGGGTCGCGGCCAGGGCAAGGACCGCCGCCCGGACAACGAAGAGCAGCCGGCGGCTGACGTGGGTCTCCGTTGGGAGTGAAGGGGGGAAGGGGCGAGCGCGGCGTCCCCTGAGTCCCCTGAAAGGACCGTGCCCGGTCCAGCGCGGGTCGGAGCTGGCCGCGGGGCCGGGAGCGGCGTCCCACGGGGTGGGCAGGTCGGGCCCGGGCGTGGGGCCCGGGGGCAGAGCTGCCGTTTGTTTATCCTCCTCTCTCCCCTCGCTGTGCCCTGTCAGTTGGTGCTTGGCTGAAGAGCCTCGCCTCTTTCCCGTCACAGAGTGTGTCCCGAGCCCGCGGGACGCTGGTCTCTTGTGTGTCGCCGAGAAGCATCGCACGAGTGCTCTGCCCGTGTGCCCCTTCCCCAGGGCGGTCAGCCACAGACGCGCCCGGGCTGCTTGCTCAGAAGCAGGCCTGTGCTGCAGGGCCTCTGTGGCTGCTGCTGGCGTGGCAGGAGGTTGTGCCTGAAGGTCTCAGATCACTGCTGAAAAGCGGTGTCCGTATTTCTTCAAGAGTAAAGATAATAATAATGGAATTCAATTCATTTCGATATAAAGTCAGTCTTGCTTTCTTCTGAGAGGCTGAATGTGCATCAGCAACAAGGAGTTCTTGTTGTAGGTGGCTTCCGTAAAAAATTTATACGTGGACCACGGTTAAGCAAAAGTAAAGTAGCCGGAAGCCCCCAGCCAAACCATTTAGGATGATATTATGTTCATTTACTGGATAGAACAAAATAAACAAGTGGGGTTTTTTTATTTTGAAGTGTGTGGGCTTAGTTGGGAAGCTATACGTGGAATTGAGATCTTTTTAATTAATAGACTCCCACCCCAGTGTCTTCCATAACAGATTTTGTAGTTTGTCAAGCTTGCTTGTACTGTCATGGTAGTCTGCTGGTTTTCTTAGCGTGCCTCAATATTGGAAGGAAGTGCTCAGCAGTGGATCTTCTTCCATGGGATTGCACATATATTCTGGAGCAGGCTCTGCGTAGAGGCGTTTGTACTAACTTCCGTGTAGTGAATAGTGATCGTAATATGTGTTTCGTTTTGCAATTTGTCTTGTAGGGCACAATTTTTGCACTTAGATCTTTGAGATTACATCATCCCTGAAACACAACTTCTTAACTTAAATATTTTAGCTAATTGTTTTGTATTACCTCAGTTAACTAATGTGTGTGTGCTCCTTTGATATATGTTTCTTACCTTTTCTTAGGATTATGCGAAAGAAAGATATGGAGTGTCATCAATGATACAATCCCAAGAGAAACCAGGTCAGTTTGAAAAAAGCATTTTTAAAGACGGGGGTGGCACAAAAGTCACCCACTGGATGCATTCGCTACTTGTTTGAAAAATCATTTATCAGACTTTCTCATTAAGATCCTGCTGTCATTCTTTCCCTGTATTTGAATATGCTTGGCACTTGCAAGGCTGCATTTGCAATGCTGTGTCCAGATTTGAGCTCTCCAGTGCAAGGAGGATGCTGATGTGTTGGAGTCTGTCCAGCGGAGCGCTGCCAGACTGGTCAAGGGACTGGAGCACAGCATCTGTGAGGAGAGATTGAAGGAACTGGGTTGGTTCATCCTGGAAAGGGATGAGGGGTAGTGATCTTGTTACTATCTAAAGCTGCTTATCAGAAGGGTGTAGAGAAGGTAAAGCCAGACTGGAAATTGTGTGGCATTTGGACTGGAGGTCACAGAGACACAAGTTGGAACACAGAACACTCGGATAAGATAGAAGGAAGAAATATCCTGATAATGGTTGGATATCAGAGTTGGGTGTAGAGAGTAAGGAATCGCAATTTGGACCATGCCCTACACAGCCTGTCAGTTTTTTGCTGACACTGCAGGTTTGACATTCTTGTACTAAATTATTGTGGTTTTTTTTAGTGATATACCAAGTCCTGAAGATGTCAGGGTTGGTTTTTTGGTTCTTAGAATAAGTTCTGCTATGGCTTGCTGCAAGAGCTCATTCTGAGTAGATATATTAATATTTATGGACTGCATTGTTATTCATACCACTGTGAATTCAGAGAACCTTCATTTCATACCGATACTAAATTGGGATTCAGAAAGACTTGTCAGCTAGAGAACAGTGTCCCAGGTTGACATCCCAAGAAACATTCATCTCCACATTATGCAGTTCATGAAACGGGAATGAGAAAAGGTAACAGACTGGCTTCTGGTAACTTTTTCACAGTGGAATGTAAAAAAGAAACATCTTCTATAACTAGGTAGTTCTTTTTTCCCCTGAATGGTTGTTTTGGTTAACCTCTCAGAGAAATGCAGAATGTAGGGAAGAGAAGCCACAAAAGCGGTTGTAGGTTGAAAATGACTAAAGAGAAATATTATGCAATATGGTAGCAGAGCAAGAAAACTATTAGAGACTGCGTTAAGAGTTGTTATTGAATAAAATATGCGTTAGATGTCAAAGAGAGGTAACTGAAGTTGAAATTCTGACAGTGTTAGCCAGTTTAATTTCTGGCTGCTGTTGTCTTCTGGTGCTCCATTTCAGCATGTTTAGTTCCCAATAATGAGTTGTTTAGCCAGTTTAGCAAAATGAAAGAAGTTGGCTGGGGTCTAACAAGTGCAGGAAGAAGCAGGAATACAGCCATCCACACTGAGTGTGCATAGATAGCACTTCAATCAGTGCAAAAGGTGTGATGACAAGGAAGATGTAACTTCTCAAAGTTAGCATCTTACCAGTTCAAGTGCACTGCTGACTGTAAGCTGAAGTCCTCTTGGATCTCTTCACCCTGCGCTCTTCTGCAATGGCATTTGGCTCACGTGAGTTTCTGAGAGCTTTGTCCCTTGTGCCATTTTCACATCCTGTATCAGCAACTCTGCGTGAGCCCCAAACTGGCCAACTCAGATGAAGAATCAAATTCTCCTTGGAGGAAGTCTTCCCTTGTCAACTGTCTCATGGTCGAAGGAAATACTCAAAAATGCCCTGCAGAAAAAAAATATGTTGAGAAGGCAAATGGTAAAAGCTATAGGAAATAATATGAAAAGGGCAGAGTACTGTAATTAGGTTTGTTGTCCCCTCAGTCCTCATTTAATAAAACAGTTCTCAGCCCGTGCGTGGGCAAGATTGACTAAGCTTTCTGTTGGGCATAAAATAAAAGCTACATTCCATGTGTTTAGAAGATGGTTACACTGAATGTCAAATAAAGTAATGATAAAAAAAACAGAATGCCAGTAATACAAACCAGCCCCATGCCTTCCTCACGGTTGATGCTCTTAAAGATTCAGGAACTCCAGGCAGGGGGAGTTCTCACCAAGGGACTCATAGGAGAGTGTAGTCATCGATCACTTTCTAAGGGCTAAGTTTATTGTCATTTCACTGTACTCATGGGTTCTTGTTTCCCTCCAGGCAAAAGAAAGCTTTTTTCACTGACAGAGTTTTTGCATAGGTGATCCACCCTGCACTGCCGATCTCACGCGCATCTGTGCCTTTGTTGTTGTCCCGCTTCTGTCTTCTAATGCTGGCTGCTCCACCTATCTGGTGTTCTTACTTCCCATTACATCATGTTTTTACAGTCCTTCCTGCCTTCTTGAGGCTATAATTGCTAGTAAAACTCCATTTGCCTTTCCCTCTATTTAGCCCCATTGGTTTCATTTCTCCTCTCTCAAAGCTGCTTTCATCTTAATCTGATGTTCGCTTTTAGGGTTTTTAATTAAACTTATCTGTATGGGAACTGTTGAATCACGGCCTGAACCTCTGATTGACCACCTGAGGTGAGCACTGAGTCAGCCGCAGGGGCACAGGTGAATGCAATCTCACCTGAGTGACTGGAAGGGGTGGAGCCATGCTCCCCTCCCTCCTAGACCCCATTTAAGGGCTGACTCCCTAAGAGGAAGGATCTCTCTCTGGAGATCCTCCCTTTGGGAACCTATCTAAAGGCCCAGGATACAGGTAAGATGTGTATTTTGCTTCCTACTTTGTAACAACATAATTTTTCCATCTAATACTACTTGCTCTAGACAACACTTAACTTTCAGTTCTTTTATTCACAATGACCCAATAATGTAATGATGGTGCTGGACTGCAGAAATACTAATCATACCTTTCAAAATTCAGTGATGTAACTTAGATGAACTTAGAAAAATGATTGGTAAGACAGGCAGAGAATGTGTGTGTGTAAACATGATTTTGATATGTACAACCCGTAGAAGTTTTTGAATTTTTATTTTCCCATGAAAATGTTAGAGCTCTGAAAAAAAAAAAAAAAACAGTCACGTGATAAACATGATTTAAAAAGGCAGTGCAGATGATATGGTATGAATATTGAACAGAGGCTGGACATGTTTGGTCTGATCTTTACTGTGTGTTTCCGTATCTTCATTTCAGCTGGAGCACAGTTATAAATTACTCTTTATTTTTACCATATTTAGTTATCTGTAAATGTTTATGTGGAAAGAAGGGGCGAGAAAACAGAAAATGTAAATATATGTTGGATTTGTGTAAGAGCAAGTAGGCAGTATAATGAAGAGTATGGTGGGAGAACGTTGAAGGTGAGAACAGGAAGGAAAACGTGAAAAGAAACTGAAGGGAGTTCCCTGTGCAATGAATGGTATGTGAGAGTATGGAGGGAAGGTAGGAGCTACTGTGTGTTGGCTGGACAAGACAAAATGAAGTACAAACAATTGTGTATGCTAGCAAACGTAGACATTACCACAAAGTAGCAGCATCTTAAAAATAAGAGGATAGAAGAGATTTGGGACAGATAGGGTAACTTTTTTCCATAAGGAAGTAAGGTGATGGAACAGTTGCTTTGCTGAGGAAAAAAAAAAAAAAAAAAAAAAAACAGAAACACTTTATGTCTCTTTTTGGATACTGCTTTGTTACCTTTTTAATGAAAGGTGAAATTGTTTTCAATTGATGTCATACAAAAATTTTTGAATGAAAATTGTCTTATTAGTCTTGATGAAACGTGGACAAATACTTATCCAAAATTATATTTTGTAATATTTATAGTGCAGATGGTTCCTGAAACACTAGGGAGTAACACCTCATTCTGTCTTTATGCTTCTGCCTGGAGAATGTTTCAGGTTTCTAGTAATGCAGTTTTAAGTTGACTGAGGTAATTTCAACTGTCTACATATTGAACTCTTGGAAGTACTAAAACTGTATTGTCTTCAGCATGAGCTAAAAAAACAAAAGCATTTAAACACCACTGCCCCCCTTCGTGTTTGCAAAGTTCGGAATACTGGTCCTGTGCAGGATAATAGGATTGCAGGGCAAGCTGTCCCTGGTATGCAGGGACAGAAGGAGGGAGTTCAGAACAGCAGATGGTAAGCTGGGGTAGGCAAACTTGGGAGAAGTTCAGTTCAGAAGAAAAGTGTCTTAGTAAATTTAGTGTTATTTAGCAACAATGGAGATGACTGGGGTGTAAGATACAGTAAACTGCTTGTGCTGTATATTTCTTTGAAAAAGTTAAAAACATTACTTATTACACCAAGAAATCTATGTATGAGCTGTAAATGAAAAAGTGTAGTTAGCACTGTTGAGGTTCTACTACATGCTATAAATATATTCTCTGATCTGTAGATACTACAGTAAATATATTTTATTAGTCTCAAACATTTTTTTGGCCAAAGTATAGGGAAATATCCAATGAAATAAGTACATTTCAAGCACTAGTGGCATCTAGCCAGCATGTTGTCAGTTCATACTGGTTGTGTGTAATCTGTAACTTATCTGATTTATTTACGAAATTTACAGTGATTTTTTTTTCCTTTATTATCCAAATTGTTTTTCCTACCCATGTATGCAATGCTTTTTGCATTTGAAAAGCACATTAATTTGTGGCTTTTTATTTATTTTAAATTAGAATTTTACAGCGGTCTTCACCCCACTTGCACGTATACAATAGAATAGTCATTCTATGAGAATAGTCATGTCTTCTCTGAGGCACTGCTTTGCTGCATTCAGCATGCCAACTTTCACATTGCACAGTGCAGCAAGGCAGATATCCCTTAGCTAGCAGAAATGCAGACCTGTAAGTCCAGCTAATACGGTGCAGCGCAGTGAAGCCCTATCAGAAGTAGTGCAGTCATGCTGGGTTCTAACGCCCATGAATGGCAGTAAGTCTTGCTTTTGTTTTAGTGCTGTTTGACCTGCTGTATAAGTTGAGCACTAAGCATGAACCAATTTAAAACTACTTGATCAAGTACAGCTTGCTGAGAAAGGAGACGGAATCTGTGTTTTCAGAGAAAAACTGTTATTACGCTGTAGATACACAAAATAATAATGTGGACTTATCATAAATTTTAGTAGTGGGAGAGGATGAACCTGCAATTTAAAGTGAAAAATATTTTCCTTACCCCCCATGGCTTTTTAATGTATTTTTTTTTTCTGTTACGCAGATCGTGTTTTAGTTCGAATAAAAGACCTGACAGAGGAGAAGGCTGATGAGGTGGTTTGGGTTCGTGGCAGAGTTCATACAAGCAGAGCTAAAGGTGAGAGGCTTCCAGGAATTGGATGTGTATTTTCTCATTCTGCTAAAGTAACCTGAACATCTAATTAAACTTCATGATATTTCAGTGAATGTAAGCAAAGCAATTACTATCTGCGAACTATATCTTGCATACAAGAAAACTTTGCCACGTGGTTACTCAGTGTTTGCTTCAACCAGTTATTTTCTGTGTTTTCCACCCACTTTTCCTAAACAGGGAAGAGGAAATAATGTTTTCAGCTGAATGGGAAGTGGGATATTACTATCACTCCGTAGCATAAATGATTTTTGGTTTTTATCACATTACAAAATAGAATGTGGGCAACTGTAAGTAATACTAACTTAAAATGCATATGTATAACTTTCCTGCTTTGGGTGTTAGAGTTGCAAGATAAGTGATTTTAAGCCTTGGTGGGGATAAAAGATTATAGTTATCAATTTTCAGACAACCAGATTTATTCTGATGTGTACAAATGTTTTGCTATACATTTTCTAATCCACATTAAAATTTCAGAATTTTTACTTTGTTGCCAATATTTGCTTGTCTCAGCTTGGGCTTCTAATTAAGAAACATGATCTTTCTGAAGTAAGAGAAAGGGAGCATCCTCTTGTAAGTTCTAAATAGCACGAGCTGTCGTGTTTGGCTGTCTGACAGCCATGTTTCTTCATGGATTCAGAAGTTCTCTCTGGAGATCAGTTTGCCATATGCAAACTTAAACAGGCTTTGGCCTTTTCAGTTGGTACTAGGCACTGACAACTGTTGTGCTGGCTTCAGTTACGTTTGGCAGCTCAATAGGGGGATATAAATACTCTGTCTTCCCAAGAGTTGAAAGAAGAGAGCATAAGAAAATTGTCTTCACAGATGAAACGTAACGGTAGTCTTAGAACTGGAAATAATGCAAATTAGAGACACAGATACCAGATTCGTTTATCCTTTTAAGACTTCATTTTCTTTTTAATTACATATATAGATAAATTCACCTAAATTACTGTCTGTCCAGCTGTCAATTAAAATAAGGAGCTATGTATAAGTAGATGTTTTTGTATTATGATCTTTAAATTCAGAGAGACCTATGTGATTGCCTCAGTAGTTCTGCAGTGAGGTATTACATGGAAGTAATTTGTTGCTGTGTACAGAAACTGTACAAACTCAAAAGCTGTGGAAACCTCAGTCACTGCTTATATTCCACAGCTTGGAATTATTCAGACAGGAAACAAAAACTAATTTAAATGTTGCTACTGCTACATAACTGAGCATTCTCATGGCTTTTTCATTTACTATAGGATGAAAAGTTCAGACTACTGACAGAATTTAGTGTATTAGAGACATGTCTTGATGTAGACTACTAAAACAGAATGGAAGGTTCAGTGGTTATTCGTTACTTTCTCTATTTTATATGAGATAACTTACACGATATGTTCTTTTACTTTAGTCGGAGTAACATGCAGCATGGCAACATTCAACTTTTAAAGAAGCTGTTGCTTTTCACCCTTCACCTTTGACCTCAGGATAGACTGTGGTTTTTTATGAAACGATCATGCCCATTTTCAAAACTTTTAAAACAACCTGAAGAATAAAAGCAAAGGAATTGATTCTGAGTACCAAATGTCCTCAATGTATTGATTGTTCTTGTTCTTCCTTCTTGGACTGACAGGACAGAATGGTTCTGGCATCCAGGGAATGCTGTTAGGGAATACTGTATTCTTGTTTACTTTGGTTTGGGGGGAAGAATCTTAGGACAAAAGCAAATGTTTAAGCGTAAGATGTAATGTTAGCCTTTCCCACACACTGTGTGGCAGTATTCCTACTGCTATGGAAAGGAAAATCTTGCAGGAAACAGGAAAATCTAGCACAAAAATAGCTTTATTTTTTCTTAGAAGATTGATTTTTGACTTCTAAATAACCAACGTATCCTTTATTTAACCCTGTCTGGTTCTAACCAGTATACAACAAAAAAAAAAGAACGTGAACAACTGTAGAAGCCAGCTGTCTCGTATAGCAAGCCACTCATGAGGCCCAATGGACATTAACTGAAGGATGTGTAAAGAATGGGGTGTTGGAAATTTCTGTGAGTTGTACAAAAAATAAAGTGCCTGGGGCCCTGTTTTTTTTATGGTAGTTGAAATGTTATTTCTGGCCTTATTTTAAAGCCAGCCTAAGCTACTGATCACGTTTATCATTGAATAGCAGTTGGGAAGTCGGTCTGCATTCTGCCAGGCAGCCAGGACTTCTGTGATATGTTAGACCAGAACATGGTTTTGTTTTATGGATGCAAAGCTTTTATAAGTCAGTACATTGAAGACTGCCACAAAGCGCAAAAGAACTGCCTTTTTTTCTTTGCTGGCAGATGTCTGTAACTAGCAACGTATTCCTTTGGTATGATAAACACATATATTTTTTTGCAGCTTATGCAAATTCCTTCCTGCATCCTTTTCTCTCAAGGTCTCATGTCATTTGGTACTTCCAAGAAGGGAAATCTATTCCTGTTTGGTTTTCTGTGGATACTTGATGGGATTCTGTGTGATGTATTCTCTTATTTGTTCTGTGACTAAAAGTTCTTAACTATTTTTTTTTCTTTGGAAACTTTTCATCTTTTTAGACTGTCTCGTGGAGACGACAGCATTGACTTATTTTATAGAAGCCTTGAATAGATTACTGTTGTTAGATATGAGCAATTAGATGATAGTTGGTCTTAATGTTTTTCGCTGGAATGCCACATCAAGATTTTGAAATACACAGACACCCCAAATCTTATTTTTCTTTTCCTCACTCTGATGCTTTTCCAGATCAAGAGGCAAGGAAGAAAGGAAGCATGTAATCATGGACTAGATTTGGTTATGGTTCATCTTTTTGATGCCTTATCTTGCACGTAATAGGCTCTTCTGAGAGAAGTTCTGTTCCCTCCCACAATTTTCACAACTGTGATATTATAATTATTTCTATCAGTGAGGTTTGTTTGATCACTTCTTTGTGATTAGAAATTATTCTACAAAACATCCTCTTTTCTCATAGAAATGACTACCATTACTGATGAGTCCTTCTGTGATGGAAATACTGATGAGATTTCTAGTGTTTGGGATTAAGTACGACAGCCAGACTTGCTTCTGATTTGTATGATAGCAAGTTCCTTCATTTATTTTACTAACTTCTCCATAAACATTTATTAATTGCATGACATTGTAGTAGTCTTCAGCTGTGTATTTTTGTTTGAATGCCTAATATTGCATTGTGGAATTTCTGTCATGTTTGGTTAAATTCTGTGTTGAAAGGAGAGAAAAATACTAATCTTCAAGGAAATAACTTAAGAGACTTGTGCTTGGTATGGTAAGAAATAAAGAGATATTAAATGGGAGATTGTATATTTCATACATTAGTTTGTCAGTGTTCTGTATAAATTTGAAACATAGTCATATATACCACTTAGAGGCTCTTCAATTTCTGAAGCCTGTAGTTTTCTAATTTAAATCTATGACTTAATGTTTGCTGGTACGAAATATGTAAGTTCGTCTCTTATTAACTTACTTACTTGGATATTGCCGGCTCTGGAACATGGAAATGGTTGTAGTCTGTTCTCTAAAAATATGGTATTAGTTTTACTGCATTTCTGAAATCACAGTCATAGAACAAAGCAAAATATTTACAGTACGTTAATATTGTATAGTAGTTTCAGGCGTTTGCTTTTATTTCTGACAGATTGTATGTCAAATGATCTGCATTTATCTTTGGTGCTGTTTTTGTGCAGCTGTGTTTCAGGAATTGTAATCTACATGTTTACCAGTGACAGTCATAGAATCATAGAATTACTCAGGTTGGAAGGGACCTCAAAGATCAAGTTGGCTTTTTCGTATCAGTGTTCACATTGGCTATTGGTTGTTTGTAATGTTTTGTAACATTAAGTCAACAGTAAGTGGGAAGTAGCTGTCTATGACAGCTGCTGGCTTCTTCCTACTTTAACCATTTTAATGGAAATGTTATAACTTTATGAATAAGATCTTTGAATTGAAATGGTATTGATGCATTTTGTCACATGCTGGTATGACAGTGAGTATTTCTTCATACTCTCTCTGAGGAAGAAGCGTTTAAAATTACCATGTTTCCTTAAATGTAAGTTAAGCAATGAATGCGTATTAGCGATGTGAACAGAAATAGGAAATGTCTGTAACTGTCACTTAAACAGATTAGAAGGAGCTTTGTTGACTTGAAATGCCAATTTTAAAAGTCAACAAAGTGCATTATATTCTCTGTAAATCACTATTAATTTCCATTAACTTCCTTTTCCCTAAGCTGTTTATGAATAAATTGCTCTTACAGAAATTTTTGCTTGGGTCTTTGAGATTCTTGTCATTTATCACAGTCAATACTCCTTTTGTTCCCCTTCATTCTGAATGTGCAGAGTATTATAGAACGACCATTGTTGGTGTAGTCCCTGTGGTGCAAAATCAAGCCTACTTCTCTCAGCAGCTTTGTCAAATGAACTCTACAGTTTTAATTTTAGAAGTGCCGAAGTGCATTTAAGAAGAGGAGAGAAAACTTATTTGAAAACAATGTAAACTCAACACAGTTGGGAGCAATGCAACAAGTTGAAGTATGATTTTCTTCCAACAGTTGAAGAACAATAGAGATTTTAAAAGTTACAAATTGTAATTTCTGTCTGGGTATTACTTATCTTGGAAGACTTCTCATTTTTTGAAAATGCTTGTTCACAGGTTTCTAGATGCACACCAGACTTAGTTGTATTTATCTCAAGGCTTGGTGTGTGTGTACATGCAGAGCTGAATGGAGATACAGCTAGAGTGGGTGAGAGGAGAGCGAGAAACTCATTAAAAACTCAGCTTAATTGCAGAATTACATTTTCTTCATTTACAAAGCTTGTCCTTAATACACCTGTGTTGTTTTCTTTTGTATTCAGGGAAGCAGTGTTTCTTAGTCCTGCGTCAGCAGCAGTTTAATATCCAGGCTCTTGTGGCTGTGGGACAGCATGCAAGCAAGCAGATGGTAAAGTTTGCTGCCAAGTAAGTAAGCAATTATATCCTGTTGTCAGAGTAAACAATGGTGGGAACCAGGACTCCCAAGGGTTGGGACCATTTTCACACATTAACATCAATGCTTCGTTTGTTTTAAAATGTAGTTATTTAAATTGTCAGTTCACTATTGCATTGAATACATTACACTGACAAAAGATAAAATAGAGAACAGGCTTGAAATTCATTCTGAACTGCTGAAGCAGCATTCTCTCGCCATAGACAACCTACATTTACTTTCAAGTTAGCTAACAAAAAGTCTGGCAAGCTGAGCTTAGTGGGACACTTCATTTTGTGCGATGTTTGTGTGTGTCTGCACATGTTTAGGGTTTTTATTCTACAACACCGACAGGGTAGTAATGTGTTCTGTAGCTAGTACAGATGCAAGGAAGCTCCGTATTACAAGTGGCTGAGTAAGAAGTGAGTTGTTTCTGTGCACTGAATCAATCTTGTTTACAAGCCTTCTTTTGGCACTAGAAAGTTGGTAGGGGTTAAAATACTTCTAAAAATATTTATAATGTTTAGAATTACCAATTAAAAAAAAAAGGTATTTGCAACAATTTAAATTGAGTTAATTGGTTTGTCGTATTCTTAAAGATTAAAAAAAAAAATACCTGCCACTGCTTCTTACCTCAAGATTGTGCTTTCAGGTTGTCTGGTACTAACGATGTTTGCATGATGACAATGCTTTTATAATAGAATTTTATAGTCGTGTAAAACTACTTGTTCACAAATAGAAACATGGAACAATTCAGCGCAATAAAATGTTTAACATGTGGCACTTGAGTTGCTTCTGTGTAGTCCTTGGCACTGCTCTCGTGCCTGGGAAGGGAGCCTTTGCTAATTAGCTGCAGAAGTGCTACAGCCTTCAACCTTCAATGTGTCAGGGAGGTATTCATTATAGTGCAGACTTCCAGAAGCCAAGTTAAGAAGGTTAGGATAATGCTTCTGCTGATACGGTTGTAGGCAACAGGAGAACAGAACCAATGGTGTTCATTATTTGGTGGTGCTTAGTGTTGGCAGTGCAAGTGCGAAGCATGCTGTTTACAGGTGTTCATGAGCCAAAATTAAGTGTTCTATTTCTTCGTAAAATAGTTTGCTCTCTCCAACACTTAGAATCTTTGAAAAGAATTATGTAGTTTCTCCACTCCCCACTTCCTCTCCCTGTAGGTAACCTACTGTCAGTCTGCATGCACTCTCTCAACAAACTGCTCTACAGAACAGTGAAACAGCTCTCATAGTTGTGATGCTTACTCTCCTATTCTCCAGTTTTCTCAGGCATCTCTGTATTTCAGTTTTCTTTGCTGAATTTCTTACATATCTGTTTCATGATCAGCAGAGATCTGTCATAGTAGCTTGCAAGAGGGAAAGTCAGTCCTTACTCTTTTCTTCTTTGAACCGATTCTTCCATTTGTAAGCCTTCTGTGACCTTTTTGTTTTTCTTTTTACTTCTTTTGTTTTTTTCTTCTTACTAGATTATTTTTCTGGCAGTTTAAGTGATTTAAACTACACCATGGAGGTCCACAGCTAGCAAGAGGTGATATCTGCAAAGACTAGAGGGCAAAGCTAATAACATACTTTTCAGCTGCTGTGAGCTGCTACATCAGATGGAACCTTATCCTTAATTTCTTTCCAATTCTCTGTCCTCTCCCCACTTTTCTTGACATGACATGCCAAACTTCCAGTGACAAGCCAGATTCATGTTTGTACAGTGTTTGGACTTGTCATTCTGTTCCCTTTCGTGATAGAATTTGGTGTTTAAATCCTGATATTGCGGACTGTCTAATTTGTAGGCATCCATCTTTTCCTCACTGTGTTTCTGAAATGCTTAGCTGTTGACAATAATGTGCTTTAAACTTTCTGTGCTTTCTGCAAAGCCTTCCTGGGTTTTGTTTTGACAGTCACTTTTTTTGTTAACACTATTAGTGCACTCATTCCTTTCCACCAACAAACCTGCTGTATTAATATCCTTCTGCGCTCTCACTTTTTCCAGTGTTTTATCTTTTTCTCAGTTCTGTCTGATACCATCTTTGCAGCTGCATCTTGTACTTCAGAGGCGGCTCTTCCCTGACTTCCAAGTGCACTTGTGGTTACCACGTCAGTGCCACCTGAAGCATAATGAAGTATGTGCTGTGTCTTTAGTTGCCTTCCTGCTCGTTTTCACATGCTGTGGAAAGATGCTGTTATTATTAGCAGATTAAGCTGATCTTCAGTGTCTAAAAATAACTGCATTGTTTCTCTGCCTTTCTCAGTTTCTTCATCTCCTCTTGTTTCCTACACGTTACATGAGCAAATAAACATTTATCAAAGAAAATATTCAGCTTTAATACCTTATGTTTCATTCAGTTATGGGAACTAAACCTTTTCACTGGGATAAGATAAACTTTGTTTCATGTGGTGCTTTCTCGTATTTGGGTAGTGGTTGTGGAACTTTCTTTAAAACAGCTTGTGAACTTCTGCGTTGTGACTTTTAAGGAAAAATTAAGGTAGTGTAAAAGCTGATTAAATGATGAACATCTCTTGTACAAATTTTCATAAATAATAAACCAGTTCCTCTTTTAGATACTGGCACCTGGAAGCGGAGCTTTCACAACCTTCTGTGGTCTAGCAACAACATTGCATACTCAACTGTAATATTTATATTCTGATTTATCTCCATTATCCTAAGAATGTGAATTCTTTTTGTGGAAGATGCTTCATGCTGGTTTATCACTGTTGTAAAGAGATTTCTGTGAGTTTGGCAATGAAGAGTTTCTAACTGAACATTAGTTGAGATTTCCTATATGTTCAAGATTAGCATTCAGAAATGCAAGAAATTAGCAGTTTGGGATCATGATAGATAACCAACTTAACACAAGTTCATGCAGTTCTCTATCCTACTCTGTTGTTAGGTTCTGAAAAAGGAATAAAATGCTATTAATATAATATATGCCAGTGATCAGATTATTCGTGGAATATTTTGTCCTCTTTGTTGTCTTTGTGTCTGAGTAAACATCAAATCAGAGAAGGCTGATGATGAAGTAGCATGCTGAGATAATTTGTGGTCAGGTAAATCTGCCTTCCTGTGAGGCTAAAGAAACCTGTCTATTCCTTCCAAGATGAATCAGTAATGTAAATCCCAGCCTGATAGTACCTGTATGTAATTTCAACTATTTTCAAAGTGAACTCTTTCTTTTTTTTTTTTTAAAGTAAAAAAATTGTATTGCATCCATTTTTCTCTTGCAGTCACATAAACTACTATTGGTTATTATTTTATAACATTCATACTTTTAATATTAATATTGTGATTTATGCGGTCTGCATACGTCAAACAGTCCTGGAGAAAAAAGCAAGAAAGAAAATATCTGAAGACGCTTTCACAAATTAAAACATTTTCTACCTAAAGGAAATAAGTAATGAAGCTTCTTCCAGTTCTTCAGACTTTTGATCGAGCAAATATTGTGATTCACTTAGAGAGGCCCACAAGGGGTTCAGCTTGCAGCAGGAAGGTGTTGTCATACAAACCACAGTGATGCAACCCTGTGGTTGAGAGTCTTGGCTAATAGACGTGCTTAGATGCGAATGATGTAATTGCTGTAGTGGATGTTCTCATATTTATAGTCTTGATTTTTTTTTTTCTTTTGTAAATGAACATTATTATATAAAGGAACATTTTCTTATGCAGGGGAGGCGTTTAGCTTTGGACATTATGAATGTCTAAAATAACTCCTTTAAGGATCAAACAATATAAAGATACAATCTGTCTTCTTTATGCATTCCAATTTACTTTCAAGTCTTTTGTAATACTAATTGGAGATGGAAGTGACGGTTGCTTTGCCATGTTTTTCTGCTATTTGTTCACTTTTTGTTTTTTGTTTTTTTTTTTATTTGTTACCATGGGGAATATTTAAAAAATTGTGCTGCTACTGTTGGGAACGCTTTGAACATTATGCTGTAGTTACCACTATTTAATTAAAGCATCTTCTTGCTTGTTCTAATTTGAGCTGAAATTACCATTTAAGTAATGTTCCTAGAATTACCTGTTGGGATCAAAGCAGCATTTTCAGCTTACATTGTTCATTTGATGAATGATGATTAGGGATTTCAGACTCTTCCAACGTTAGGTCTTGCTGAGCTCAGTTCAAATGGAATTCAAAACACGAGCTTTTATTTGCATAGGAGTGATGCAAGTGAACTTGATTAGATGTGCAGTCCAAATGAGGAAAAGCGTGTTTTCTGTGGGTCACATAAAAGTTTTGAGTAGATCATGAGTGTTTGTAAACACAAAGATATTCACAGACAGAAGAAAGCTTGGTAGCGCTATGTGTGCCCTACCAATTTGCAGTTACATGCAAATTTGGATTAAGGTATCTGTATAGGTAGGAAGTGAGCTACAATAAATGAAATTATATAAAAGAGGGGGAAGGCATGTTTAATCACAGTTGCAAAGTTTTTAAGTTTTAGTCAAGTTTGCAAAGCAGTGTTTGCAGTTACAGGGATGTAGGAGTTTCTTCCTGTATTTTTGATCTGATACAATTTTGCGTATCTTGAATTCTGTGTGTACTCTGATTGTAGATCTGTAGTGACTTCACTAACGCAGGCTCTCAGCCACGGGATCAGTGGTCTGAGTCATACAGCACGTTTACCCTTAGCTGTTATTTGCATTTTTTGCAATGTGTAGAACTTGCTTCAGTATGTTTACAACACTTTTATTTGCAGTTATTAGCATGACGGCTTTATTCATAAGATTCAGAACTTTAAATTTCAACCAGTATGCTCCTGTTGGTGGAAAAAAAAAAAAGTGAGAGAAGTAGAGGAGAACTGTTTGAGGGGAAAGCATTGTTTTAAACACTGATTTTATTTGAAAAGCAGAGGGAAATTGTAGTTAGACCTAATACTGTTTTAGCATGATGTATTCTGTGCCTTAGTCTTCTTGAGCATTTTTAAGCAATCATTTGTGAGAGAGTGCACTCAACCATCATTTCTCCATGTCTTTCTTGAATTTGTTGTCTCTTCTTTAATGAGATGAATGGATTCTCATCCCTTACTAAATGATTTCTGATTTAAAGCCTACTGTCGGCCTTTGTTTTGTTCGTTATACTGGTTTGAGCAAGTGCAGCTCTTTTAACAAACATAGTACTCAGAAGTTTTATACACTATGACATGATCTCATGCATATAGAGCACTGTGGTCTGTAGACCTTTTAGAGCAGCTGACAACTTCTATAGCCTGAAAGTATTGCTATCGAAGAAATAGTCTAATCAATTAAAATACTGAAATTTGGCATTTTTTTCCAGGCACTTGTGATTCAGTTCTAGCGATTCTTTGAGGTTTTGAGCAGTCTATTGCTTGAATTTCCAACTGTTACTTAAACTTCATCAGATTTTTAAAATTTTTCATAACTTTTATTAAAAAATTCTGTTGAATGACTTAAGTTTGAACTTAACTTTATGAAATAAAATAGTTTGTTCCAGATCAAACCAAGGATCTGTTTAGCTTCTCTTATGGTATGGGTGGTGGTGCTGAGGCCCTGGAACAGACTGCCTAGAGAGACTGCTGATGCCCCATCCCTGGAGGTACTCAAGGCCAGACTGGATAGAGCCCTGGGCGGCCTGAGCTGGTGGGGGGCAACCAGCCCACAGCAGGGGGTTGGAACTGGATGATCTTCAAGGTCACTTCCTGCCCAAGCCATTCTGTGATGCATCAGGCATAGTAGAACACGGAATAAGTAGTCATACTTTGCAGCACTTAGCACTCATATCTCAGTTCCTTCTGGGTCATACCACAAAGGTTTTGTCGGAGATGAAAGCCAAGTTTCTCTCAACAGCTGAAAAGATAGACTTCACTGTTTAACTGGGTTAAAAAAAAAAAAAGTGAGAGAGAAACTAGTTCCAAACATAGATATTTCTAAAAAGAAGCCTTTCAATCCTAATGAGTTTCTCATGTGGTTTTTACTGTAGCTGTATGAAAAGACCGTCAGTTTAGAATACCTAGATTTTACTCACAGCTCTTAGAGTGACTCTGGGAAGTGCTAGATAAACTAATGGAGATGCAAGGGATTTGGACTGTAGTTACCACCAGCAGTAGCTTGCACCTACTTGCAACTCTGCCTTTCTCCGCTTTAACTGAGGATTAGTCCCCATGAGCTCTGTGCATTAAAACATTTATCTTACTACCTCCTAACTTAAAGTTATGGGAAAAGTTTGGGGTTTGTTAGTCTGGGGGATTATTGGGTGTGGAGAGGAGCCTTACTAACTCAGAAGCTGACTTTGTAGACCTGAAGATTGCTAACTGCTTTTTGATTTACCAAAATCAGTAGTGGCCAGCTTGTCTAACAGTGTCCTTGCTTGCCTCTTACTGTTTGTGGTTACGTTACAGGCCTACTGTTCTGCTTTCGAAGGGCTTGCATAGTCAAGCGATGTACATAAAGTGCTTTCCAGTCATCTCAAGAATGCCTGAGAAGTGAAAGATAAAGTTAATTGTTGCTTACTTTTCATAAAGACAAAAGAAGTGTTTTCTGATATTTTGCCTTTTGTAAGCAGGCTGACAAAGAGACAGAGTGAAACTGTATCTCCAGTAGAGGCACAATTACATGAAGTACTGGATTTAAAACCAGTAATTTTCTACAGTGCCTAAATGACAATTGCTCATATGAATTATTTTTCATCTGTTATTGTTTGCTTATAACACACATACTTTCTATCACACTGTTGGAAGACTTTAAAGATGTTACGTAGTGATTTAATATACTCCTAATGACTGTTAGTGGAGAGCAGTTAAGATGTCCTCTGTTTTAAAGAACTGGCTTAGAAGCATCTTGCATCTTTCAGTAACAAGTCATGTAATATAAACAAGCTCAATCAGCTTTTTTTTTTGCCCTCTAGATCTAGGACTTCCTTTCAATTTGTTGTTCAAGACCCATCTTTCAGATAATTGCATCAGCTGGCACATGCAAGAGTGTACGTGGCCTAGAAAAAGAACTATGCAACTTGTCAGTTTATGTATGCACACACAAAGAATGAGCGATTACTAAGCTTAATTATGAGGGAAAGAATTATAAGTCTTCCATCCCAGTCTGGATTTACTGTGTGTGGTGATGTTTTACTGACATCCTTTATTTGTTCATTGATAATTTATAATAAATATCCAAATTCTTAATTCTGTTTTGTTGTTCCAGCAGTCCATACAGTACATATACATGCTAATGCTAAGTACTGAATCTGGTGCAGTGCGCGATGTGATTTAGTAAGGCTCCTATCTTTATTGACAGCATCAACAAAGAGAGCATTGTGGATGTAGAAGGCGTGGTGAGGAAAGCACATCAGAAAATCGGAGGTTGTACTCAGCAAGATGTTGAGCTGCATGTTCAAAGGGTAATTTTTTAAGCAAACTGACCACTGTCTGGGATTATCTATCTATTTAGTCTGTCTGTCTTTCTGCATATATAAACTTTGCAGTCCAGTACCAGAGAAATAAACTCCTTTAAACTGCACATTTCTATATACTGTACATAAACATGAGATGTTCCTGTTTTTAAAATATTTGATTTTTAGTATTTCCTGATCTTAGCTGCCACTTAAAATATACTAACAAGTAAATTAATCTCACTGGATCGATTTGGCTAGGAATGCTTGTAATTCTTAAGTGTGGCAGGTACTGTAATAAGAAGTCAGCCACTTCCTAGGTGTAAGTGAGAAGTTTCTTCTTTTTTGGGAATCTGTCTTCCCCTGAGTGAAAGGGAATGGAATGTATAACTCTCAGCTAAAGTAAAGCACTGACTTACCAATATGGAAGCTCTTGAAATCTAAAGTTTCCATAGCTTGTGTTGTAGGGCTGGAGAAAGTGTGGCTTTATAATTTGGTTAATGGAATATGTATCTAAACCTTTGCTTGTAAAGCCACTACACAAACTTGTGTACAATGCTGCAGAAACACGGTTGCCTCAACAGTAAATTGGCTATTATAGTTGTTGGAAGGTAGATCTTAGCTAACAGCACTGTGGAAAATGTGCAGATTTTGAAGAAATATATGTGCAAATTGTCAAATGCTTGATTTTTTTTTTTTTTTCTAAAAGAACATGAAATTAAATGTAGCAGTGATGAAGCTGTAGAGCAGGGTGTCGTGCATGCTCAGTGTGTTTTATCTATCTCATAAATTCTTGGCTCCTTCAGATTCAATCAGATTGGTAAGTAAAACAGTACCTGAACAACAAGAATGAGATGTGCTTGTTGCAATCAGAATCTAAAACGGTGTAATCTAGCAGTTTCAGACCTGGCATTCATGCCAGTAGGCTTGTCTCTCAGGCAGCCTGTACTTGTTCAACTTGATACTTTCCTGCTTCCAAGGGGAAAAAAAAATCTTTGAAAAAGGAAGTCAGATTTAGGCGTTTCCAATATTATCATGAGACTGCACCCGAGTATGTTGACTTTATGAAGAAAATCAGTTTTCCAGCTAACAGCCTATGCAAACACTGTTTCATGTTTATGCCAGAAATATCCTATTGTAAATCACACCTTCTTTTGAGCTGAGTATCATGCTATTTTTGTTCCTATCTCGCTTTCAGATCTATGTGATCAGTTTAGCCGAACCCCGACTCCCTCTACAGCTGGATGATGCTGTTCGGCCAGAAGTGGAAGGCGAGGAGGTGAAAACACTGCATACTCAAATATGCTTTATTATCTTAGTAATTGAAGAAAAGTGTGAAAGCCTGGCAGCTTCCATCATGCAGTGACTTTGTTTTCTCGTTATGTTGAGCTTTCATTATTATTCCGTTATTAGCTTCCATTGTTACGTTTGTTTCCATTATGTTTCTGCAGAACTGTATTAGAAATTTCTACAGATTTGATTTCTGCTGATCTGCAGTACTGGGTCAGAACCAGCGAGCTTTTAGTCTTACTTATTCTAGACTCTCATAGCTGGTTTCTGCCTGTGACCATGGAGGAGTTGTAGCTTAGGACTTGCTGTACAGGCAGTTTTATGTTCTTCAGACTGATTTAGAAAATCTGAATTTAGAAGTATCTCTTGGCCTTTAACCAAAGGACATTTTTCTCCACCTTTTAGGTGTGTATATATTCATTATGTATTTTTGCACAACTGTTTAGGATGGAAGAGCCACTGTAAACCAAGATACAAGATTGGACAACAGAGTCATTGATCTGAGGGTAAGGAATGAGATTTGTTGCCTGTTTACTTGCAAGTGTTCAGTTATTCGCTGTCATAATCCATGGAACAGTAAAAGCGATGGATTTGGTGGAAGTGTTTTGCTGGCCAAAGCTAAACAACGTTTTTCAGTGTGTGAGTGCATTAGGGAGCACATATTAGTAGGTTAAGGTGAATGTTTAGGATTTGGCATGTGGCCATGTACGCTGACTGAATCAGGATAATAGATAGGCAATATTTCTTCTCAGATGTAGTATTTGATACCCAGAGAGTGTCATAAGAGCTCAGTTTAGAACCATAAATGGAAGTTTTGAATTTAACAATGAATATGTAATCAGCTATCGTTTTGTTGTTATTTTCTCTTGTCTTTTCTCCTGTTTGACTCTACACAATAATGTTTTAATCAATTTTTTGTTGAATGAAGAGTGTATTTAGCTCTTTTTTTTTTTTTGATGTATCTAGTCCTGCCTTCGAAGTTACGGTAATGGTAGTTTCTCAGTAAACCAAACTTTGAGTCTGAGGAGTAAAACAAAGAGATCATTTTTTAATTGGGAAATCTGGAAAAGTTCTGGCACAGAGTTGCTTAAAGCATTTGAATATCTGACCTACTTATTTCAGCAATTAAAACTACTTGTGCAAATTGTTTCATTTGGTGCAAAGATATAATGGCTTTTCACTTGACCTTATCGTATGTGATACTGAGCAGCTTCAATTTGTGATTACTTTTCAAGATACTCAGTATCTCGTTGTACTCGTCTCTTCATCTGTATATTTAAGTTTTTGATAAAAAGAATTCTGTGCTAGTGAGAATTAAAGAATCATCAGCTTAGAGTAATGGTAAGGCAGTGTATTAAATTGAAGGGAGAACTCTGGACTGTTAAAAGTTCAAGTGTTGCTTGAACTTCTGATGATGCCAAAGAATACTTAACAGCACACCGGAGAAAGTTAAGAAAATTATTTAAGTGAATGAAATATGTGTATCGTAAGTTGGAAAGAGCTATGAACCCTGAGTGGATGAGAGGAGTAATAGAAAATGAAATAACAGTTAAAATACAACCTGGAAGTAATGGTATGGAAGTTTGGTTGACTGTAATTAAGATGAGAGCATCTATGGAGTAAAACATGAGAAGGTAAATAGTAAAGGGGAAAAAAAAAACACAAAAAAACAGCCCTGTAATATACACAGGACATGAAACAAAGAGATGGGCTAAAATTCTTATATCGTAGAGTCATATTGAATTATAGAATGACTTGGATTAGAAGGGACCTCAAGGATCATCAGATTCCAACCATCCTGCCGCAGGCAGAGTTGCCAACTCCTAGATCGCATATTGGATCAGGTACTGGATATGCCTGGATATATTCATTAGTCTAGTGTGAATCTTCACGTATTCATTTCCGGCAGTGTAGTCATAGAAAATAAGTTGTCACCAGTCTAGTTGGAGGGTGCAAGTAGTGAGCTAAGTGAATAATGCTGTAACATTTCCTAAATTATACAATTCTATGTATTGTATGTTCCAGCCATTGTCTGAACACCATTCATTCAGCAATGTTTGGCCTTTTGTTTTGAGTTCTGAACCTTAGCTCTGTCTCTATACAGAAGACAGACTACTGGACTGAGGTGAGACTTGATCAGAATAGTTCTAATGGAGTTGTTGTGATGATCTGTTCCTACTAGTATGGGAGGAAGTCCCAACCACTGATACATGTAGCATCTAGTTTGAGTTTCCTCAGTGCCCTGGTTTTTAAGGAAGAAGGAGGTAATCGAGTATCAAAAATAGAGATAACTGATTTTTTTGGAGACAGATTTAACAAATGAAATGCATAGGCCTTGGCTAGGCTTCAATTAAAAAAAAGAAGAATCCTTAATATAGAACTAAAATTAGGTTTGTCCACTTAAATAGAATCTTTGAAGTTGTTCCATGGTGATGTAACTAACTTCAGTAATTAACCAAGGAGTTCATTGGCTGGGGCGAAATCATGATGAGGTGGAGCTGTGGAACTCAGTTCTTGCATGAATAAAAGAGGATGAATTTTGAAAAATAGCATAGCTCCATCCAACTATGGTGGATACCGAGGAGAGAGTTTAATTGTAGAATAGTGAAATGAGTATGGTTAATGACAAGAAAAATATAGTGGGGTGAAAAAGAAGAAAAGTTAACAGAAAATGTTCTAGTGGATGTAGTACGCAAAATATTCTATGGAGACCTCAAGATGTCAATTCTTTTGTACTTTTGAAAATCACACGTGCACAGCCTTGCATTTTGGTTGCTGTCAAATCTCCCAGAGGTGCTTTAGAGGTTAGGTTAGGGATTGGAAGTACTAAAATGCCAAGATCCCAAGCTATTGCAATAGCTGTTGCTTTAAATGCATTCAAGAAAGTTATTTAAGGTAGGGGGGTTTTAAAAGACCTTTCTGAGGAATGATGATATATGAAGATTCTGTTCCTGATCCATTAATTCCTACAATACAGATTCCATACTCTTTGGAGTAGAAAAACTGGGGATGTAAAGTTGAGAGTCCTTGGATAGACGAGATTTTATTTCATGTATCTGTAGGTGACTGTAAGAAAACTGCTGTTGACCTAAGCATCTATTTTTCATGACGGTATAATGAATGTCAATATATTTAATTCTAGATATGTTTGATTAACTAATCGTTTATTGGAGCAATTCAAAAAGGCAATTGGAGCACTGATTGTGTTTCTAAATTTCTGCCTTTCTGCTATGCTTAACTGCAGTATTCAGCAATGCATAGGCTTTTTAGATATGTAAAAATACCTAAAGAAAGTGCTAAATGACCATATTTCATGAAGATCTGCAGTGAAGGTAAAGCAATAAAGACAAGCCAATACGTGAAATACTGCTTTTTTTAAGTCTTGCTTTTTGGTATATCTTGCTCTGAAGAAAAAATCAATGGAGGTTCATCAGGTTTCAGCAACAGACCTGACTGATATCCTTGCTCTGGTTTATTTTTTGATGTCCAGCAGGGTTTTATCTTAATAGTATCTGTCCAAATTTGACTTGAGTTATATGTATTTAGCAGTCCTGATGCTATAATTATGTCTGCTAATGCACAGCTCGTTGTGACCAAAGCATAGTCCTTCAGAGTCAATATTATCTTGTTTAAACTGCTTAGGGGTAGTATATAACCATTAAACTGTACTTTTAGTAGCTCATGGCTGTCAGATTGTTATATGTACATTGATCTTAATGCAGTTTTTTTTTCTTGATGACTTGATTACTTTAAGCTTGATTTCATTGTGTTGAATTTGATGTACTTGTTGCAAAAGCTGTTGGTCTCCTGACTTCAAGCTGTAATCACAACCAGATACACTGTTTGCTGTAGTTTGTAGTGATTTCATTGTGCTGAAATAACAGTGCCAATCATTTCAACAACAAACTTCATGCTCTCCTCTTTCTGTACTATAAAGTGATGTTTAATTTGAATGAAACAGTTGATTTCAGTCAATCTGAAATACTGAAATTGTTACTGAAGGCAGATCCTGTTTCCTAACAAGAACTTCACTCCTCATTTTCTTTAGTCCCTCTTTGTCCTAAATGTTCTGCTGCAAAGGACATAATTAAATTTGAAGAACTTTGCTTTGTGTGGGCACAGAATCAACTTCAAAATCTTTGAGAAGTTACAGTTGCACATAGAACTTCTGAGATCTTCCACCTGACTGCACTGCACACTGACAGTTGGAGTTGTTTAGGAGCTAATCTGAGATCTTGTGGACCTGTCTAATTCTTACAAGGAGACCACAGTGTCACAAATACTCAATGCTTGTTGGCAGTCTCTGAATGGACGGCCACTGAAGCACTGTTACCTTTGATAGTAAGAAGAGTGGTCTTGTCAGGTCTAATTTGAGATACAGAGAATGGCAGCTTGTTCTTTCCCTGGTTTATAGTTAACCAAAAGCTTCAGAGTCCACATCTATGAGTTTGGCTTCTTTGATAATTGCTATTTTTAAAGATGAATTATCATTACCGATAGGGTTAGGAAGGCTGCATCTTTGCTCTGCATCCTCACTACAGCAAGGGTGAGTTACTAGCTCACAAACTATTGTTGGTAGGGATGTATTAATTGTTGACTCTGCACGCTTTCAGACTTCATAGCAAGCAATTGCTTTCAGATTGAAATAGGATTTCCCTTTTTCATAAGACTGTTTATCTTAGAACTACATTCTTACCTACTCAGGCATCAAACTGGTGTTGGTTCATCAGAAGGACGAGGAGTCGCTGTTACTATCTCACTTTAAATGAATGTTATGCAATTGCTTCTTAGCATTTTTGAAAGTCGGTCAAGTTTATAAAAAACCATTTTGGTAAACATAATTGTGACTGGATTATAATCCTCTAAAGTCTCTTCATGTTTCTAGGTAGGAGATGGGTTGAAAAAACAACAGCAAAACCATATATATGCGTGCATGCACGTATAAAAGTATGTGTCTATATAATTGCTTTGAATCACTGAGGTAGTTTGGCGTAACACTTCCAAATCATGCAGAGAACTTGAGCCCTGTTTCTTGTCCTGGCGTATGTTGGACTGCAACATCTGTGGAAGAATGGTGAAAAAGTTCAAGGGCACTTCTGGATTTGCTGCTCATAACCTCTTAATTTTCAAAGTAGTGTGAGTAGTGGCTGAGGGTTACTGCTATCAGACAGTGAGAACTGCTAGCAGTTATTTACTCATCTCAACCACTTGCACGCTGTAATACTTTATCTGCTCTAATTGCAAATCACTACAAATTACTACAAATCTGCAGTATTACAAATGTTTTCTCTTTCAGTTTTTCAGTTAAGGGATATCTTTCATCTTCCAGAGATGTTGAACGTAGCTTTATTTCAACATATCCACTGACGGACTGTCTAAATTTGGGTGCTTATATACTTTGTTTTGACTGGGTTTTTTGTCTTGTGGTTTGGTAAGAGTCATGTGAAAAAGCCCACAAGGTTCTCCTTGCCCTGAGAGAAAAGTTGGGTACCTTTCAGAAAAGAGAAGTAAACAGTGCTGTGACGCAGGTTGTCATAAGAAAACGTTCTTTTAGTTTTCTTATGAGAACTCGCTGGTTTTCATGTGTGCTCGTAGGTTGCTGACTGCCAGTTCTTAAACACTGCAAGCACAAAATCAGATATGGGTTCAGTGCTGATGTACTGCGATGTTTTCAGCATCTACTGAAGTTGTTTTTTTTTTCTTCACACTTAAACCCAAGTGTGTTACAGGAACATTGAGCACGTAGTTGTTAACCAGATAAGTGACTTAACTGCGTCACATACATAAACAAATAGAACCTGTACTGATCAGTTCTTTGGCCAAAGGTACTTCTGGAATAAATGTTGAAAAGAAAATTGCAGTTTGTATGATCAGAAGTTATGTGAACAGTTGTAAATGCTGCTAAGAGTTCACACACTCTTTTGGGGTTGTTTTTGTGGCCCTGACTTAGGTAGCTAGCATAGGGCTGTGTTTTTTACATGAAGAACATTGCATTTCCTAGTCCTTTAGTAAACACAAACATTCTGACCTCATAACACATTGTGGGCTGTTGTTACGCATTGTGTACTACTGCAGTGGTTCTAGTTCAGTGTGCTGAAAGTTTTGTAATAGGTTTAGTGTTCTTTTTCTTACTATAAAATCCTTATTTTCAGAAGCAAAACTTACAGATCAGTGACTGTTTAAATGTTGAGTTGACCGCAGCATATCCTTAATAACTGAGTGTGCTGCAGATTGAAATGAGGAATTTTTCTTGCTTCCTTTGCTGTTCTTTTCTGCTGTTTGTTTGTTTTTGTAATAAATAGCTGTATGTGCATTTTTCTCTGTTCAGGCAAATACAAGAGCCAGGCGTTCCTGAGAGAAGAGATGTATCCTCCCAGCTGTCCATAAAAAGTTACAGAATGGGGAAGAATTAAACTAACTTAGGTTGCATTATTTTTTTTTCTCCTTACAGACTTCCACCAGTCAGGCAGTCTTCTGCCTCCAGTCTGGTATTTGTCAGCTTTTTAGAGAAACCCTCATTCGCAAAGGATTTGTGGAAATTCAGACTCCCAAAATCATTTCAGGTAATGTATTTTTGATCCAGAAGCTTCAGATTTTAGATTCAGCTTTTAGATTTGCTCAGCGAACCTATCTGACAAATGTTTTTTTCTTTAAGAAGCTATTTCTAATTCAGATACAGCATAGCAAACAAAGCAAGTATCAGAGTTGTTCTTTATTCCTCTCCTGACTTTGAATGTTAAAAGAACAACGAGACGAATGGTATTTATGCCTGATTTATCTACTCTACAGTGCATTTCAAGTTTTAATTTAGTTAAACACGAAATGCTTGATCATATGCATTTTTCTTCAACAAGGATTTTATACCTCTGCATTACATATTTTTGAAGACAACTCTTGAGCTAAAACTAGGACTTTTGAACAAAATACATGCAAGCAACTATTCTTCCAACATGAAAAATGTCATTGACCTGTAAGATTAGGTAACTTTTCCTACAGATGCTGGTAAAATAGCATGAAGCATTAAAGACTCCCAGGTAGTTTATTTATGTAGCACCTTTGAGGAGGTGTGCTGCTCTTCCTGTGCAGTGCCCCATTGAAAGCAAGCAAGCATCCTATTGTTTGAAGGGGGTAATTTGATAAGTTTTGCAAAATTAGCAACTTAAATTGATGCAATTCTTTACTAAATTTCAAATTTGCGCATGATAGCTTTTTTTAAGGTTCCAGATTTTCAATGTTAACCTCTATTCAAAACTAATCGAGTAGTCAATGAAATTATTTCAGTGGGAGTAGTGGTAATTAAAGAAAAGAATGATTAATGCTGTGGAATTGTCAGTAATTATAAGTAGCATATAGCGTTATCATAAGAATCTTAAAAAACTATTAATTATTGTTTCACTCTGATGTGTTTTTATAAGTATGCTAGGCAACTATCACTATCATTTCATACACTGGGAAATGTACAGTGAGTTTTGGTAGGCTGTTTACTATGAGGGGTTCATTCAAAATGGGATCATGTGTTCTTGGCTAATATTCTTTCAAGGTAACTATCTATGGTAATTGTCTCAAACTGGGAGATAGCTTTGTACCTTTGGCAAGTGTCCTCTGGTAAATCCAGGTTTGTCTCTGAGATCTATTAGTGCCTTCAGACACTTCAGATGTTTGCCCATTCCTCTGCTAGAGACAGTCCTGGAAAAACAGGATGTGTGCTTTGATCTTGGTCTCTGCAATTAACTGTCTTTGAAGCTGTACATCTCTGATAAAGATTTGTTTCCTCAGAAATGGTGGACTGCAAGTAGATGTGGTGCTACAAATGCGCGTTCTCTGCTGCCTTCACCCTAAAGTGGAGGATGGCTGGGAACAGTAACATTTTTAGCTACCCCTAGCTAGGTTTTAGCAGGTTTGCAGGACAGTGCCTGACAGTTCTGAGCCCCAAAACTTCCGTTAGCATTAACGATGCAAATTCATCTTTTTCTTTTAATGTGTTTTTTCCCTTATCTTTCAGTATAAGCCCAGTAGTCCGTCAGTCTACCTCTAACATTTTCTTTTCATTTTTATTCTAATAACCAAAGTAAGCTTTGCTTTTCAGCTGCCAGCGAAGGAGGAGCCAATGTGTTTACTGTATCATACTTCAAAAGCAGTGCTTACCTGGCTCAATCCCCACAGCTGTACAAGCAGATGTGTATATGTGCTGACTTTGAAAAAGTTTTTTGTGTTGGACCAGGTAAGAAAAGCATTACTTTATCCAAATTGTAAAGATGACATTGATGGCTTCTAGCAGTTATGGTAAAAGGAAAGTAACATATATGTTGAAAGCTTTGAATGCTTTTACTTCCTATAGCTTCACTTAATAAACACAAATTTCATTTGGGGCTACTAACAAGAATAAAGTTGACAGGGAGATTGCTGGAACAAAACTAAGATGCTGCAATGAGGGTATCTCCTATTCAGTGAGAAGAAAGAAAAGAAACGCACTGGAAATTAATAATATGATGGAGTTAGCAAAACTTGGAAGAGCGCTGTAATTACCAAAGCCATTGTTACTTATTAAGCATGCTTTGGTTGCCCAGTAGCAAAGAGCTAAAATAAGGAAGCTAAATTTGATGTACTTCAGTTGTGTATTAACATGGATTTGTCCCATGCTCTTGTACGTGTACCAAACAGCATTGTTTGGAAAATGCATGTCTCACCAGTCAGTAAAGTTGGTAAAAAGCTGTCAGTAAAGAATGCAAATGGATTATTTTCCACTCTCACACCCTTCCTCAAAAGCTAATAGAACATTGCCCTTTTAGGCAGTAATGCAGCAACTTTTTCTTAGACCTTGAGAACAGGTTTAAAGATATTTAAGATAGAAATGTTGGAAAACACAATAACAGCTTGTAAATAAAATAAAAAGATGCAAGTAACTCAGACCTTAAATGTCTTATTAATTACTAACACATGAGTCATGGTTTTGTAGGAAGGCATGTTTATATCAGTCTTGTACCTGAAAAAAAATCAGCTCACACATGCAGAAGTCCGTTTCCTCTGAAAAAGGTAGTTTTCAAATCTGAAAGTTCTTGTGTGCCTGACAGCTTGTCTGTTTTTTCCACTTCTATCTGTTGGTTTGACAAGAGATAAGCAAGACTCGCAGAAGGTACTATCTTGTACCCTTTGACCACCACAGCTACAATAACGCTGTTACTGTTTGTTATGAGTGATGCTTTGAGGCAGCAAGCTTTCTTGTTATTTTTCAATAAGAATTGTCATGTCTAGAGACAGCATTGTCTGTCTTGTCTAATTGCTGGTGTGTTTGATTGTCTGTGTTATTTTTCAAAATGGAATTACAATTTCAGGTCGGTTAGAAATTTTGTTGTTTGGTTTCTCAGTTTTTAGAGCTGAGGACTCCAATACGCATAGACACCTGACTGAGTTTGTTGGTCTGGATATTGAAATGGCTTTTAACTACCACTATCATGAAGTGGTAGATGAGATTGCAGATACTTTGGTGCAGATATTCAAAGGACTTCAGGAGAGGTAACAAAAACATTTTCCATTTCATGAGCAACTTCATTTGTTTGAGCTCTCTTGCACTGTGGTATCAAGTGGGTGAGCATTTCATCCTCAGCCTGTCAGTTAATCGTTAGTAATTTGATTTACAACAACAGAACTTCAGCTTGTTGCTTTGCTCTTAACTGTTCTTTGTAACTGACTTTAGAAGTTCACCAATGCTAGTAAACTGTTTTATGCCCAAGTTCCATCTTCTACAGTATGCCAGCTTGCACCACAAAAACGATGTTCACTGTTGAATGGGCTTCCTAATAGAAATGATCCATCATTAGTGTAAAATATCCCTCCTGTTGTGCCGCTACAGGTAGACTGATTGTTCTGTTTTGAAATTAATCTTAACTGTTTAAAATAGCTTTCCTGAAGGAAATTTATTGTAACAGCTTGCATTGCTGCCATGACAGCAGCAAAGATTATTTTCCATTATTCACACTCTTGTTAAAAAAAACAAGCCAGAAGTTTAGGAAGTGGTTTTCGTCTGCTTACCTTATCTTGCCAGCAGAAATGCCTATCTTTCATCAATCTGGAAAGAAATTTCTCTTCTATATTCAAAACAGAGTATGACTTAAATCAAAGGAGAACCTAGCTAAATGTTACAAATCAAAGGGATGGTTTCTTGTTGGTTTTACTGTGAAAATTTGACCTAGCCAATTATTTCTTAGGAAGGGAACAAAACAGAAGTAGTAGTAAAATATTAACCTGTATACCATTGAAGTAGATGGCATTAACTTAGATGAAACATTTCATTAGGATTATACAGAACTTCTCCAGGAGAGCGTTTAAAATAAAATAGGTTTTTATATTGCAAGAGGGACCTCTTGTGGCAGAATTGTATTGTCGATGCAAAGTGATTATTACATACAAGATGCATACATTTCTTGATTACTTTGTATTTTGCTTCTGTTCTTGTTCTCTTGTATATAGATTCCAAGCCGAAATCCAGATGGTGAACAAACAGTTCCCATGTGAGCCATTTAAGTTTTTGGAGCCAACTCTGAGGCTGGAATACCGTGAAGCTGTGGCCATGCTTAGGGAGGCGGGCATTGAGATGGGGGATGAAGAAGATCTGAGGTACTTTGGCAATACACAAATGTTTCAATCTTGTGAAAGTGGTAGTAAGGTGTAAGTTTTGTGCTGTGCAGGAAGATTTTCTTTGAGAGGAATAAACAGTATGTATGTCCATATCTCTTGATGAATAAATGAATGGATATGAAAATAGACCTTTCTTCTACTCTAGACTATAAACTCTGAGTTCAGAAGAAAATAATTTATGACATGAAATGAGAGGAACTTGAACCTTCTGAGGATAAAAGAAATGTGTTTTTATGAAGTATGTAATCTGTAAAAGTTTAAGTCACATAATTCTAATGGTGAGAATCTTTTTCAGCACACCTAACGAAAAGCTCCTGGGACGTCTGGTAAAGGAAAAGGTAACTGTTGTTTTGTAATAAATACGTTTCTCATTGAATCGAAAGCATGATGTCATGGAATCGTTGAGTAGGTATAAATGTCTGCTTTATGTAAAATAACTTTTTATGCACTGATTGAGGAAACAGTATCGATGTGCAGAAGTTGTGAAGGGTGAAGCATGTCTTAATTGGATGACTGTATTCTCATTTTGCTATAGCTTATTTCATCAACCAACATTTTTATCTTTATTCTTCATAATCTCTTTCAAACCATTTTCAGTCTTCTATGTTTTTTACTGTCGCGCACACCAAACAGGATAGTACAGTCAAAAAAACAGATTGTAGGAGAGTTAAAAAACAAATAAACAAAAACCAAAGTAAAACCAGCTTCTGTCTAAATCTGTAGGAAAAGATTATATCATTGCGGGGAAAAAAATCCAACAACAGACTTTGGCAAGACATTTTACTGCTAGAAATTCTTAAATTCACAGAAGTGGTAGTGTTGGGAAACTGAGAAGTAGTATACTGCTTTTTTTGTGTAACATCTTTGAAGATAATACTGTCAAATGTGTGCAGAGTTGCTTGGAATTTTTTTTTTTAAGATTTCAAAGGTTCATTGGTTGTATCTTCCTCTTGGAATTTGTTCTTTACATCATTTTCACTTGTAACTTTTTGAAATCATTGTCTTTCAGTATGACACAGACTTCTACATTCTTGACAAATATCCTCTTGCTGTGAGGCCTTTTTATACAATGCCAGACCCTGTAAATCCTGTAAGTAAAATTCTTTGACAGTGGGTTGGTTTTTTTTTTTTTTGGAAGTTGAGATTACTCTGTGTATAGTATAATTTCACAAAGTAGATAAAGTATTTCTATATCATCCTCTGTTGTAATTGAAATTAAACTAATAACAAGAGTAGGTCAGTGCTACATGGCCCATAAAGTGTTTGCAGTGACCCACCCTTCACCAGTGAAAAACGTACCGGAAGGTAAATCAGGCTGAAGTTGAAGGAGCTTTATGAAGAGCTCTCCATGGTCACCAGAAGAGATCTCCTGTGCTGCCATCACTGAAACAAGACAAAAACATTCTGTGAGGGCAACAGACGCTTAAATAGAAATACACTTTTTTCACCTTGATAGAAACTTTCCCAGTTTATTCCAAAATCCAGCATAAATATCTTTCAGCATCTTTTGTGGGTTAAGTACGTGTAAATGTAACCTTTTTTCAAAGTGTGTGTGGGTGAACTTCAGTTTTGAGAAAATAATAATCTCCAGACTAATGAGAGAAAACAGTATACTATAATTCAAAGGCAGATCACAAACACATTGCATTCTTACTGTATGGCTTTGGATATCATAACTGGAGTTACTGAGAGATATATATGCTCCCTTAGGATGGAGTAACTGTAGATATGAAATTAACTAGTACTTGTCTTTCCAGAAAAACTCAAACTCCTATGATATGTTCATGAGAGGGGAAGAGATTTTGTCTGGAGCTCAGAGAATTCACGATCCTCAGCTGCTGACAGAAAGAGCCAAGCATCATGGCATTGGTAACAAGCTAAACAACATAAAGCTTAGTTTAAAAGATTATAAATCATGATTGGATTTATTTCATTTAGAGGAAGACTTTGGAGCAGAATTGAATGTGTGACAGTAATGCTAAAATTATGATACTGTTTCATGCATAATGTTAATCTGTCTAACGCCGTTTAACTATTTTAATATATAGTGGTGGTATTAACAAACTAACTAGTTTCCCAGCAACTCTTTGATGAAAAGGGATTGTTTCCAAGGGCTTTTGAGTTCTGCCATGCCTCTCTGTACTCTCACAAACTTCTTATGGAGTGGTTCAGCAGAACTGCTGTCACTTGTTAAATCTTGAACTGAGAGCAAATAAAGAAGTGGTGATTTTTTTATTTGTTAAAAAAAAAAAAAGCTCAGATAAAGCTGGCTGATGTTAAGAGAGTAGAAGACTAAATTAGATGAAGATTAGGAGTGTAAGGTATAGATTAAAATTACACTTTCAGTGGATGACAATGTGAAGTGTCAAGACGGTAGCAGGGTAACAGGAGAATCTTCCAACATAGCAATAGGGGAAAAACAGATTGCTGAATCTTCACTTCTCACTGCAGCTTATTCAAGAAGTCAGCAGTTCTCATATGTTATAATGAACAGTTAGGCCTAACTCATGCTCAGTTATATGGCTCTTTACCTAATTAAATTATTAAAAAATTGAATAGAACTATTAAGGACATACCTTCTAGACTGTTCTGGATAACTCACATCTGTTTAATGAGCGAAACCCCGCTGTTAGCTTTTAAATTACCTTGGTAAATATTTTACTGTGCATGCAGTCCCATATTCACTTGTGTGTTTGGCTTGGGGTTCATTAAACAGATGAAAAATATCTTTTTCCTCTCTAGATTTGGAGAAAATAAAGGCTTATATTGATTCCTTTCGGTTTGGTGCACCTCCACATGCTGGTGGTGGAATAGGTAAGTATTGTATTTTATTTTGTTTGCCGTTAGCCTGACCTTAGCTTCAACCCAGTCCCAAGCAGAGCTCAATATAAAATTGCAAGCAGTGGTCTTATTAGGTAATTGTGTGAACTATTTATTTTGGGGAGTTTAGGGAGAGAAGATAAACTGTAAAGATCATCATAAAATAGTTAGACTAAATATTAATGGCACAGTCTGACAAGTTAAAAGGGTAGGTGATCACAAGTGAAAATACGTTGATTTATTAGCCCAGCAGATTACCTTCAACTTTGATCAAAGAAAAAAATTTAAGCAAGAAAATACTGCACGTATGTATGGATATCATAGCCTAATAATACCAGATGTCACTGAAATCTCAGCACATTTGATGAAGCTGTTGTGTAGTAAGGGAAAAAAAAAACAAGTGATTGCTTCTGTCTTTATTTGCTGTGATTTGACTGAATGTCAACTTTGGCTGATGGTAATCATTTTAGCACAAGTATTGATGTCTACTGGCTTCTTGTCTTGGGTGTGAGCATTTTAGATACAAAAATAAACAAATAGTTTTAAAATATCTTAATGTAACAGACATTGCTTTCATTAACAGAACGAAATGCTTTCATGCATACAGAAGTAGGATACTTTGTTAGGTACTGAGTAATATATACATATACATATATATATGTATTGCATATATATAGATAGATATATAACAATATCTCTAATCCAGTCTTTCTGCATATGCCTTTTTTAGAAGTATGTGTAGTATGTTCTTGGCACGTTTAGAGAACAACTTCTGAAGTATGTGCTGTTAGTAAGTGCATTGAAATACAATAGGCTTTTGAGACAGCTGTTCTGAAATACTTGAAAGGTGTTAGCATCAGTGATCATCAGCACTTGCAGATAATCCGGGATCATTTAGGCCAGTCAAAGCTGCTATCAAGAAAACTGAAGCTGGATCTCCTGTGCAGGGTAAATGCTTCTCATGGCACATCCCATAGATCAGGCCAAGTATCAGCCAAGCAGAAGATACTGTGAAATGAACCGTTTTCTAGTTGTTTTAGCTGAAAGCCTTAATGTAGGGAGGAGCAGTGTCTGAATGCTAGTAGGTGTCTCGGTTTCACATCAGGATGGCTGGAGTGTGTACGTAGTCCCGTGGGTAAGGAAGGTCATACATATTCCGCAGTATACACATAACTTCTGAGGTTTCAGGAAGAGAGAACACAACCAGGGAAGCGTTTATTATCTTGAAGATAGCAGCAAACAGTTACATGAGTACATACTGCTGAATCTGCACGCCTGCACTGTTAGAGTGTTTGGGATAAGCTTCCCAGAGTGGTTTTTTACTGTACTTGCTTATGACAGTTAGTATCTCTAAAATACTTGGTACCAGCTCTTAGGGCTGGTTTGTTCTGTACTTCTGTAACCATGTTCAGAATACATTCCTCCCACTTACTCCCTTCTCATTGCAATTTTCTATGCCATCTTGAAAGTCTCAACTGATTCAAAAGAGGGTTACATCTCTAGTACCATTGCTTTATTGACACGTGTTCCAAGTGAAACCTGTATTGTATCAGATGGTACTGTACATTAAACCTGTAATTTCTGTTCTAACTCCTTTCTGTAGTCGGGTGTGTTAATGTGTACATATCAGTCTTTGCTCACACTACTGTGTGGAGCTGGCTTTAGCTATAAATTACATTTAGCTTCTTAAGAGTTTTGAACAGAAGACTGACTGATGATAGTGTTTTTTATTTGCTTTTTATTTTTCTATTTGTTGTAGGGCTGGAAAGAGTAACGATGCTATACCTCGGGCTGCATAATGTTCGTCAGACCTCCATGTTCCCACGGGATCCCAAACGACTGACACCCTAACACGACCTGTTCATGAAAGTGTGAGGTGATTTGCCCTGCAAGTATGATATGATTGTGAGCATATCTGTTGCTAGTGATGAGCGTGTCTTGATCTAAGCATTGTAATATGCAATAAAAGAAGATGATCTTATTTACTGAAGTGCCACAAACATTTTTTTTATCCTTTAGGTATTTATTTAAAAGCTGTTATTTTAATAGATCAAGACTCTTTGTACTGGCAGCTGCACATTTTTAACAAATTCAAATTAGTATTCTGTCATTAAATTGTATCATATTTCTGAACATTGAAATAAATTGTGCAGTAAATATCATGCACTTTTAACTTATGTCAGCAAGATTGAATATTCTGGATTACAGAATTGGCTCAAAGCTGAAATAACAGGATGCTCGCAATTCAGAAAGCAGGAGGAAACCAATCCAGTTGTTAATTTACATGACTGAAATTGTAGAGAAGCAGGTGAGAAGGAGAATATTCTTAAGAAGTCGTAACAGATTCCAATAAAATTCTCTAAGCAAACTAGATACAGTAGCTGTCTTTTCTGGTTGTTGCTTTGTATCCTCACAAGGTAATCATGGAATGATGCATTTAACTACAAAACAAAACCTGATGGAATAACCACCATTTATGGATGCTGTGAACTGCCTGAGTGTTATACACTTAGAGAAATAGGGTGTTTAAGGCAGAGTACTTCTAAAATTCTTTCTAGACATCCTTTTTCTTAAATGAGTCAGTTGCTGAACCTCCTCATTTTGCAATGGTACACAAACCTACTTCTTTCTCTTCCCAACCCAACGAGCATTTTGTGAGGAACTGAGCTTTTTTAAACTTCCTTTTAAAATACTACATCTGATGGTTACTTTGCACGTTTAAAACAGTAAGTGTTGATGACAAAGAACAGAAGATTCTGTTCAACATTTAGGCCCTGCAATAGAGCTAGTCTAACTTTCATACACACTTCTAATTCCTGACTTAATTTTTATTTAACATTTTACATGTTAAAAGCTTTCAGTTGCGGCTATAGTTTAGACAGTCTGTTTCTGTTGCTACCTTGATTTTTAAATGTCAGAGAAGTCACATATTGGTTATGCTGCGAAAAGGTCAGTCAGGGAGGCTGTGTTGAAGTTGTGTAGAATTTCACAAAAGGGCAAATCATCTTTTGCAGCTGCCATTGAACAAGACAATTTTCTTGTTTTGTGACAAGTTCTCCATTATAAAGCGATAATTCTAGGAATACTAAAGGTCAGTTTGATAGAGTGCTGGAAATTTAAAAGTTAAACTTTGTTTAGAAAGCACACAGTACAAAGATAGCATACTTCGCAGCTTTGTTTATGAGTCCTTTGTAATTAATTCAAACGTAGAATCTTTCCCATATTATTTACTTGTATTTAAAATGTTATCCTGTACTCAGTTATGTTTTAGAAAGCTAAGTGGCTAAGTGTAGCTTACCACCACAGGCTTATTACTGATGAACCCAAGTTTCAAAACAGTTGTTTACTCAGCTAAGCTGGCTGGCATGAGTTTCATTTAATTTCTTTTGTTCTTACAGAGCTGGTAATGTACATCAGAAGTGCTTCCTCCAAATAATACACAAAATTAGCAGCTTACATTTCATGCCAACAAAAGAAAGAGTTCTAAGAACTACGTTCATTACTCAAGATATGGCAGCAGGTTTTGCATGTACTCCTCTAACAACTGTGCTTATCCCAATTCTGTTAAGAGTTACTTGAGCTCATATTTTAGTTTGATTTATTCTCAGTAGCTGCAAAAGAACTGCAGTTCCGCTGGGAGGCCCCTATCCCTTCTTTTCCCTTTGTACACCATATCCTTTCATGCAGTTCTTCTTAGCCAACTGAAAATAATTATGATCATAAATCAAAATGCAAAATGCATTTGTCAAGACTTGTCATCTAAACAGGATACTTCAGTGTGTGCTGCACATTGCTAGGACTTGGTTAAAACTCAGTAAATAGTAATTCAGAGCTTTATCTTGTTTTGATAGTTAGCAATTCTGGTTTCATATATTAGGAAAACCTGCTGTAGTCCTTGATTTCCACCACCTATTGCAGGCAGTTTAGTGTTCTATCTGGAGCCCAAATTGCTGCTGCTTTTTCATCAGTTAAAATTAAGATTTTTTTCTTTCCTGATATATAGATACAGGTAATCATTCTTGTGCATTTTTAAGTATTAAGCTAACTAAAAAAGCTATTAATAAGGGATAGCCAGGGAGTCATCTGTTAATAACTAACACTGCAAAGCCTCAGTTTATTTCTGCAGTTTAACTGAAATACTTTCTTGTGAAAACCCGTCTGTGTTTAGTGAGCTGTCTGCATCTGCCCAGCAGGAAGAAAGACTGGCCAGTTTTGTGGAAGCAAAGCACAGGACTGATGCCCAGTGGCTGAGGGCTGCTGTTGTGGGCTCACCCCAGAGGCAGCTAAGCACCATGGCCCCCAGTGGGATGGGGCTGAGAGGAGTAAAGCAAAAAAAACTTTGTGTTGCAGAATTGTTTAGTAAGTGAAGAAGTAAAAGACAAGAGAACAAGCAATGGATGCAAAGGTAATCGCTCACCATCTTCCAGAGGTAGATCAGTGCCCAGCCAGTTCCCGAGCAAAATATGGTAAATCCCCCAAACCCCTTCCTCTCCCTTCTTACCGCTGAATTTGATGTTATATGGTTGGTTTAGGTGAACTGCCTGTTTGTCTGCTCCTAACGTCTTGCTCAGCCTCCAGTGTTTGGTCACAAATGTATATAGCATAGCGCCATGTCACCTGCTCTGAAGAAAATTCCATCCCCTTCCATCCACTGTGATCTCCATGTATTATTCCATCGCATAGCCGTCATGCTTTAGCATTTAGCATCCAGTGTTAACAGCTATCTCATGTCCTGTCCTTAGATACATACACAGATACAATTCCCTTGTCTGTGGGTACTTAAATCTTCAGTCAGAATCATGCATGTTTTCTCTACAAATAAAACTTTGTAGTTGCTTTCAAGTTGTTTGGGGGAAAAAAAAAACAACTGATATTCTTGCAGACATCTTCTGAAGCTTGAAAGCTTGTTCTCTGATTTGGATTCATATAATAAGTGCTTAATTTTAATCAGCTATTCCTTTACATAGAGGGCAAAATGCTTCATTCACACACTGATTGTGCCAATAACTTCACCATCTCATCTCCGCCCCTCAAGGCTTTCCTGATAACAAAAGGAAAATATGATGAAACTGATAGGCATCCCCCACAGGATCTTTCCCAGGGAACATACTGAGCCCTTTGTGTTTCCAGATAAAACTTGGGCTGTCCTTCAGATTCCTGCTTCTGTCATGGGTGGTTTCCAAAGAGGCTGCCTTTTCAAAGAGCAAGAACTGGAAGAGAGCAGATGGGCTGGGAGCACACCAGCTGGCTCCAGCCAGGTGCTGCCCTGTTACTGCTGGTGCCAGGACACAGAGCTGCTCCTCACCGAGGGTTTTGGAACCCAGGCAGGGGTTGGTATCCTACTGCCCACCACCACCTCTGAATGGCACCTGAGGAATGAAACAACCCACGTTGCTATCCTGCGCTATAAAAGACCAGTTTAGGTTTATCTCAGTCTGAGCAGTGAGAGCACAGTGCAAAGACACTCAGTTCCAAATATTCACTGCAAACCTTTAAAGTGTCACAGTATGTTTCTTTTCCCATTCTGCAATTAAGACTGTGCACTGCTCAGTAAGAGCTCCATAACGTGTGGTACCACTTGCAGGAAGCTCGTGCTGCTAGATTTTTATTCTTCGGAGGCTTTAAAGTGCTTCAGAATTGAAAAAAATCAGCCCTTAGCTGCCTTAACTGCAGAGATTGATGTCTTTGCAGGTGGCACTGCGATTCCGGGCAGTTCAGCCATCAAGAGCGGTTCCCGGCAGTGTCACTCGCCAGCTGCTGTCACCGCACCGCCGCTGTCGCTTGGCAAACGCCGCCTCACGGCAGCCCGCAGGCGAGCGCAGCGCTGCCAGCACGCAGCCAACAGCCCGCCCTCGGGCTGCCTCACAGCTGCTCTGAGGTACACCCCGGGCCGTTCCCGGAGCGCAGGCGGTGCGCGCGTTCCCCTGCGGGCGGCGGAACAGGCACGTCCCCTTTGAGCCTAAGGGCAATCTGCCTTCGAGCGCTGGCGCTGCCCGCACCCTCGGCCTCCTCCCGGGCCTTGAGCAGCCCCACTGCTCAACTTCACAACGGGATCATGAATACGCAGATTGTGAATGCGTGGACGACGGCCATTTCCTGGCAGCTCGGAGCCCCGCGTCCCAGTGCCGCCATCCGGGTAGCACCTGCCGGCTCCGCACGCTCCGGGACGACTCCACGCGCGTCTACGACGCGCTCAAAGCCTTACTGACAGCACGGGCCCCGCAGCCCTGAGGGGAAGGCGCCAGGCGCATGCGCGTACGGCACGGCGCAGAAGCTCCCGCCCACGGCCCTGAGGCGCCGCTCGCTTTTGGCGCGAAAACGCCTGAGAGGGAAGAGGAAAAGCGGGGCGGGAGGGCGGCGCTCTGCGGGACGGCGGTCGCCCATTCGCCGGCGCGGCTGCGGCGCGAAGGGTGGCAGGCGGGGCGAGGGCCGGGAGCGGGGCCGCAGCGAGAGCGATGGATCTGGCGGTGACGGTCGGCGGCGCGGGTGCGGCACAGCAGCATCAGCAGCTGCGCGATGAGGTGGCCGAGAAGTGCCAGAAGCTGTTCCAGGACTTCCTCGAGGAGTGAGTGCGGTCAGGGTGTGTGTGGGGAGGTGTCCGTCCTGTCAGGGTCTGCGGCCCTGCCCCCCGTTCCCGTCAGAGCAGCTCGGGCCCAGCTCCGAGGTGCTTTGTGCCCGGCTTTCCGCCCGCGGGAGGAAGCGTGGTTCTGCTGTGGTAACTTCGCGAGGCTCCTCCGGCCCTTCTTGTCGAAGCGTGGAGGCCGCCCTCGAGGGGTCCTTCAGCTGCGAACCTTCGCGTGGTGCTGAGGGAGCGGAACCCGGCTGGCCGGGGCAGGGTCCTGGTTGGATGATAAATACAGTCCGTGTGGCAAAGCGGCTGTGCGGAACGCAGGCCCGGCCTGTGTGTGCCGGTGTGTTCACAGGGGGAGGAGGAAAACCACTGGCGTTGGAAAGGCCCCATTAACCTTTCGCTGCCAAGTATACTGCTAGTCCATGTCCATAAACACCATGTCTGTGTCGTTCTTAAATACCTCCAGGGATGGTGACTCAACTGCTTCCTGGGCAGTCTGTTTCAGTGCTTCACAACCCTTGCAATGAAAAACATTTCTTACAATCCGAACTAAACCCCTTGCTGCAATGTGAGGCAGTTTCCTCTTGTCCTATGGCTTGTTGCTTGGGAGAGAACATTGCTGGAAGAGGGAATGTGAGGGAATGGGGGGTGCCATTGTTTTCTTGCACATGTGATCCTTTTCTCTTGAATCCAAAAGTATTTGGTTGCTATCTGATGTATAACTGTCACTCGTTTCCCTGGCTTGCTTTCAGATTCCAGAACAGTGATGGGGAGGTCAAATATCTGCGTGATGCTGAAGAGCTGATCCGGCCTGAGCGGAACACACTGACTGTGAGCTTTGTGGATCTGGAGCAGTTCAATCAGCAGCTCTCTACCACTGTTCAGGAGGAATTTTACAGGTAAAGTGTATGGATTGTCTGAGAGCTGATCAATGCAGCAGTCACAGGTCCATAAGGTCTGACCTGAGGTTCATTTGCTTTCTGTATCCTGAAAAAACTGATAAAGAAATAGACAGTCAGAATGAGAATGCAGGATAAGCTCTAGAGCTTATTGCTCTGAAAATCTTTTATTGACCCAGTGGCTTATTTTGAGGCTCTGCTCTTTTATATAAGGAGACAAGTGCCATAAAATGAGATCTCTAAAATCTTTTCTCATACAATTAAAAAAATGTAGTTATCACATTGATCTCATTTTTAGCATATTCAGATGAGCTTTTGTGTGTTTTTTCATAATGTGGTTGTCAAAGCCATAACCTGCAAATATATGATGCAGGCCTGCGATGTAGTCTAAAGTGTAAAAGACATTTTGATATCTTCAAACTTATTTTCTTTATTTCAGGGTTTACCCTTATCTTTGCCGAGCAGTAAGGACTTTTGCTAGAGACCATGGAAATGTTCCTGCAAGCAAGGACTTCTATGTTGCATTTCAGGATCTGCCTACCAGACACAAGTAAGATGATTATTAATCCTAGAAACCTGTATATTCTCACAACTGGAAAAAGATGCCAAAGGGTACTGAAAATGTTCTCATTATACAGCATAAAAGCTACATTTTACATGTACAGTTGTGAAGAAGTTGCGTGATTTTATGAAGCAGTTTTTCATTTGTGAATCATGCAAATGTTACATTGGAAGAGACTGCAGGTACTGAGGGACTAATTAAACTTTTGTATTTTAAAATCTGATATAAGGTGTTGCTTTTGAAGTGCCAATGATGTAATTTTTGCTTTAACGTTAACCTAGAAGTATGTGTAAAATGACAAAAGGGGAAGGTGTTTTTCTTAACATTGTTTCTTTTGCCTGTTACAATTGTTCTTTAGTTACAAATTGAATGAAAGCACAGGGCTACTACTTGAGTACTCTGGGCCTAAAATGTCAGCCGGACCAGGGATTGAACCTAGAATTAATTTCTGTCCTGCACAGGATTCGAGAACTGACATCTGCCAGAATTGGCTCTCTGTTGCGTATCAGTGGGCAGGTGGTACGTACCCACCCAGTTCATCCTGAGCTTGTCAGTGGCACCTTCCTGTGCCTAGACTGCCAGACAGTGATTAAGGATGTGGAACAGCAATTTAAGTATACACAGCCAAACATCTGCAGAAACCCAGTCTGTGCCAACAGAAGGAGATTCCTGCTGGACACAAACAAATCCAGATTCGTTGACTTCCAAAAGGTACAGTGGTGAGGTTGAATGAGGTGGTGACAAATGGTGATGGTTCTTGTGGTGTTTGAAAGGTGTTGCTGCTGCTGCGCGTTGAAGACTGTTGATTCTGGTTGTGTCAACGTCAAGAGAAGGCCTCGAGAAAAGGCACTGGAGTTTCTGCAAATTCTTTCTTTCTTTCTTTGAAGACTTATGATTAAGCATGGGAAATTACAAATAGAATCTAAAGAGTTTTATTGCATGATATTTATTATGTAAGCAAGCCACTGAAAACACATATTCAAGCCTTTGTCAGTCTCCTGTTGCAGATATGTCATGCATAATTATTTCACGCAGGTATGAAAAGAAGTGTCTTTTTTGTATCTGTGGTGTTTTACTCTTCCACATGAATTTACTCTGCCAGATCCTCAGCACATCGCATCTCACGATAATGTGTCGCACTGAGTAGAATCTGAGTGGCCTGAGTGCTTTTCCTTGACTTCAGATTTGGCACTGTGGCTCCTTTGAATCCTCTGAAGTTTCCCCAAGACACACGATTCATCGTGCAATCAGATGGTTGCAAGCAAATGCTACCTACTGCATTTGTTAGCAGCTTAGCTTTAAAAGCAGTTCACCATTTGGTGACATCTGAGTGCTTAATGTTCTGTACCTCCTCAGGTTCGCATTCAAGAGACGCAGGCTGAGCTGCCTCGAGGCAGCATTCCTCGAAGCGTGGAAGTGATCTTGCGTGCAGAAGCAGTGGAATCTGCTCAGGCAGGTGACAAATGTGACTTCACAGGATCACTGATTGTTGTGCCTGATGTGGCTCAGCTGTCAACACCAGGTTTGTTGCGACTGCTCATCACCTCAGTGCCACGCAGCTTGTTCTGGTTGCTGCTGTTCTGACTCTTATTCTCATGGCAGGAGTACGTGCAGAAACCGGCTCACGGGTTAGTGGGACGGAGGGCTATGAAACCGAAGGAATCCGGGGACTTCGTGCCCTTGGAGTCAGAGAGCTGTCCTACAAACTGGTCTTTTTGGCCTGTTACGTTGCACCAACGAATCCACGGGTGAGTCTGGAAAGAAAATAGATTATTGATGATTTCTGCTCTGTGTTCTTACCTTGAGTTAGAGGGTGGGGATGTACAAAGCTTTAAATATGTATGTGTACCAACCTCGTGTGCATTACCCAATTTTCTGGATGTAGAAATTTCTTGTCTCATTCCAGAGTAATTAAAGATCTTTTAAGTTCTGGTTAATGAAGGACACATAAAAAGGCAAGTTTTAGTCAAAGGAAACTGTACTGGTGGGTTTTTTTGCTCTATTTTTACTTTCTGAACAAACAAGCATCTCTTGCCCTTTTGCCCATGGACTGAGCTTAGACTCCATTTGCTCCCCATGGAGCTGTCTGTATTGTTTTTATTCTTCTTGTTTTTTTGAAAGTATAAGATGATGAGCTTCCTTAGCCTATTAGTCTTCATAAATGTGTTCTTCTGCCCAGTTTAGAGGGCAAGTTTGTGTAAGCTCTTGTGTGTAGTACTCGCATTCAGTACTGTTCATGTTTGTCATGATTTTACTTTCATTCTTTTGAATTTGCCTTGTTTAGTTTGGTGGAAAAGAGCTTCGAGATGAAGAACAGACTGCAGAAAGCATTAAAAACCAAATGACGGTGAAAGAGTGGGAAAAGGTGTTTGAAATGAGCCAAGATAAAAATCTCTATCACAATCTGTGTACCAGCCTCTTCCCCACTATCCATGGTGAGACTCGAGTTGTAGTTTCAGGGATTCCAGTTGTGAAATACTAGTTCTTTTGGATATCTGTGTAGTACCGTCTGGGGAATTGTTAAAAGCTCAATACCACCTATCTCAAACACTCCCCTCTAGAACTGGTTATGCTAGGAAACAGAGCCAAATTCCTGTAGACTTATATGAAATCATTAGGACCTGCATGCATAGTCAAAATGTTTGGTTTTGGTATTGGTTCATTTATTATGAAACTTTACTCTTTACTTTGTATTTGCCTACTTCAAAGGATGTAGGCATTCCTGATCTGTATACTGATGTACATAGATGTATGTGCATGTGTTTGCCACTGCTTCTGGCTCAGAACTTGTTTGAGGACTCATGGCTGAGAAGTTTGATCAGTAGAGTTTTGTCCATGTTCTGAGCTGTGGTAGCATAAGGAATTCAGCTGCCTTCTGAGCCGTTCTTCCCTGAAACTGTATCAAGTTCATAAATGCAGTTTTAGTGGCTGTTTAGGAAACAGGTCGACGCTGGGTTGGCGTGTCCAAGTGTTTTGATGTTTCCTTAAAATGGGAAAAATGTGGAGTTGCATGTGGATTTTTAGCTGAGTGTTTTTCCTGGGGCAGGTAATGATGAAGTGAAACGTGGTGTCCTGCTGATGCTTTTTGGAGGAGTTCCTAAGACCACTTCAGAGGGCACTTCACTGCGTGGGGACATCAATGTTTGTGTTGTTGGTGATCCGAGTACAGCCAAGAGTCAATTTCTAAAGTAAGAATCTCTTTAAAACTCGATGTTTAAATATTGTCCAGTGTGACCAGAGCTGTAAATGTGTACTGTGCCTCTTCTACATTAAACAGAGGAGAGGGAAGTAAAATAGTTGAGAAAACTTTCCAGGAATTGTTTGGACAGTTATTTGAATAGGGCTGAAGCAAATGCAACAGGTCCCTATGGTAATTACAAGTAATTGAATTAAGAGTTTGTTTTTGTTGTCTTAGGTAATTATGTTTATTCTATGTCTTTGAAAGCCACTGAATACTAAAAAACACGTAAAATAGCACATCTTATGATACTGGATTAAATTGTGATTCTTTTCTTCCTCACTTGTTTTAGTTTAGGCTATGTTGGTGGGTCCCATCACTTTGTTCAGCTAGAGCTATTAAATCTGAACAGTAATACAAAATAATCATGTCTATAATGCTACATCTTAAACTATAATCTCTCTTTTTTTTTTTACTTGAAATTCTATTTAATATGTTTTTATTTTGTTGGGATGCTCATTTACCACAAGGCTGAGGTCCCTGCAGCATATGCTGCGTCTCACAAATACGGAGACACCAAAAGCTGCTTTAAGCCATGTGCAGGCAGTACAGCTGCTTCAGGCTGCCTGTGGTCAGTGTAGCTGCCTCCTGCTGTGTGGCCTTGTGCTCTTCTTTTGTGCTGACTGACATTTACCTGACCTCTGAGGAGCTGTGTTGGCTTGTGAAGTCAGCAGAAAACTTGTGGGAGGAGGTCTGGATTGCTTTTTCTGCTGGTGTAACCAGACTGTAGTTAGATAAGGATTAGTTCCCAAGGTGCGCTCAGTTATCATTATAGATAGGAGGACCTACCTGAATGTCAGTTGCTTCCTGAAGGAAGGGTTGAGTCCTGGCTTTAGAAGCTGAAAGCAGTGATTCCTGAAAGTTACCTTGTTTCTGTAGGTTTTGGTCTGTCTGTCTAAATTTGTACTGCACCACAATTCCTCGTTGTTATTTTTCTCCATAGGCATGTGGATGAATTCAGTCCTCGTGCTGTGTACACCAGTGGGAAAGCCTCCAGTGCTGCTGGTCTAACAGCAGCTGTTGTAAAAGATGAAGAGTCACATGAATTTGTCATTGAAGCTGGAGCGCTGATGTTGGCAGATAATGTGAGTCCAGGAACTGGAGAGGTTTCTGCATCCTTGGAATTGTTGTAATTAATGACAAAAGGCCCCGAACTGTCGTAATGATTCTTTTGCTCCAAAAGTTTTTGAAATGAGCCACCTATTCTTTATTCTTCACTGCAGGGTGTGTGTTGCATTGATGAATTTGACAAAATGGACGTGCGGGATCAAGTAGCCATTCATGAGGCAATGGAGCAGCAGACTATATCCATTACTAAAGCCGGAGTAAAGGTACTTTGTGCTATTCCTTTGGCTGTGTAGCCTACAAGATTCCCCAGGTGTGTGTGTGTGTGTGTGTAGAAGATGTTACACTGATCTGTTCAAATTACAGTGAGTAGGTTTAGCGAGTGGTCACAGATTTATGTCTTTTTTTGTTTCTTTGTCAGGCTACCCTGAATGCCAGAACCTCCATTTTGGCTGCGGCAAACCCAGTTGGTGGGCGCTATGACAGATCGAAGTCACTGAAACAGAATATAAACCTGTCAGCTCCCATCATGTCTCGGTTTGATCTCTTCTTCATCCTTGTGGATGAGTGTAATGAGGTAACTTTGAGCAATTGTAGAATAACTGATATCAGAAAAGCCCTTTGGAGGTCTCTAGTCTAACCCCTTGCTCAGAGCACGTCACTGAGGAGCAGGTGGTCAAGACCTTGACCTGGTGAATTCTGAGCATTCTGCAGCTTCTTTAGGATACTATGGCAATGTTGGACAACTACAGTGTGGGACTGTTGTTGTTTCTTAAAGTATGAGTTAAATCTAATCATAACTTCAGTTTGTGTCAGTTGCTTCTTTTTTGACACTTGGTACTTCCAAAAACATTTTACTTTCGTTGCATCTATATACAGACAGCTCCCTTGTACATAATGTGCTCCTGACCTCTGCCCATCTCTGTGGCCCTCTGCAGTTTTTAAGTGAAGCTGGTCTCCTGAGAGCCTCTTGCTTCTGCTTTTGTTCTTTGTTAAGTTAAAAGCTGGCAATACAATTTGAACGTACTCTGCTGAATACAAGGATGCTCCCTTTTCATCTTGTGGTGATTGAACCTGCAAACTTAACAACAGCAGTCATTTCTACAGACTGCTAGTCACTAGGGTTAAGATGGCTACCACCTGTCTATGTGGCATTTGCCTTGGGAACATAAAAGATAGAGAGATTAATGTTGGTTCAGTACTATTCTTTCCAATGTTTTGTTCAGTGCAATGATGTAATTAAGAAGGGACTATTGAAATAGATAGAGTAGGCTATAAAGAAAGCAAGCAGTTCCCACGCTGCAAAGTGCTGCTTTCTGTCTGTTCTATGGGTAACTTGTAACCCAGGAGAATTCCAAGAGGTTGTAAATCCTAAAACTGCCTTTCATCCATTCTCGGCTGTTTCCTTCTATTATAAATCTGCGGGGCATTCTCCTGGGCCTTCTGGCAGAGCGTCTTTCTTCTGGAAAGACCGGCTCAGCCATGAGAAGTGTGAGGGGAGGGGATGGGAGGAAGAATATAAGCCATTGTTTTGGTATTTGGCTGCTGCTGTGAAAGAGGTCTAACAGAGCACTAATATCCCAGGTCACAGATTATGCCATTGCCAGACGCATAGTGGATCTGCATGCCAGAGTAGAAGAATCTGTAGATCGTGTCTATTCATTAGATGATATCAGAAGGTACTTGCTGTTTGCGAGACAGTTTAAACCAAAGGTAATTCCACTTTCTTGTATAAGTTATTCATTATGAGAAAGCTGCCTTTATTGAGTTTTGCAAACTTCCATTTCATTTCCATGTGGAGGGTGGTTTGTTTTCTTGATGAATCTGTATACGTGCAGATAGAGTAAGGTTAAAAAGCACGTATGCAAAGCTGTAGTCAGTGTTAGTACTTTGTATGCAGAATGAAAGGTAAACAGACAGAACAATCTCATAGAGACAAACGTGAATTGTGCCTAGAAGCAAGTCAGTGGAATAGAAAAAAAGAATTGATTAAAAATCTGCTGTAATATAATTGACGCATCAAAGTACTTATAACTGTTGCTGTAGTCGTTATTGCAATATAATTCTAGTATGATTGTAATTCTATTTATGTGTGGTGTGCGTGTGTGATAAAATAGAATATTTTGGAGAAAAGCTGTAGCTAGTAACAGAAGTCTTAAGAACTAATTTAAGAAGCATAAACTTTAATGCTTTTAACATGGCAAACTGTCTTACCATCTTATCTCACAAAGATATCTAAAGAGTCTGAGGACTTCATAGTGGAGCAGTATAAACGCCTTCGGCAGCGTGACAGCTCTGGAGTGACAAAGTCATCCTGGAGAATCACAGTGCGGCAGCTGGAAAGCATGATTCGCTTGTCTGAAGCTATGGCCCGTATGCACTGCTGTGATGAGGTACGGGGTTTTTGATGGAAGTTTATATAAATGTTGTGGGAGTTCTGGCTTTTTGACCAAGGTATTTTGTGTATTTAAATTCCATGAGTGAAGAGGAGGGCTGGGATCGTGTTGTCACTTGTGACATGGTTATACTCAGCCTGAATTTGTATACCAGAAACACTGCTTTCTAAAAACAACAACAACAAAAAGCACCCAAAACGCAACAAAAAGCCACCTGAGATCATTCGGTCCCAGTTACGAACATGCATATTTTTGCGTGGTTGTTGTAGCAGCACTCTCAGCTTTTTACCTGTCAAATCATTCCACAGAGGAGGAACAATCACTGATTAATACCAGCCAGGACTGCTGGTGCTGTCTTCTCTAATCTTGCACAATTTATAATTTCTTACAGCTAGCTCTAACCTGCAGTCTAAAATGCCAGGGTTGTTTAAGGTGTCTGAACCTCCATAAGAGTAGGCAGAGATCCATTCAAGCACGTATTTGTGATGTGAGCTCCTCTGTCAGCCAGTGTTGAGATGTATCTTGTGTTACGGCCATTAACTGTAGCATGACTGTTATCCATCTAGTCTTCACTTCAAAATTTTCTTTGATTAGAGGTCACGTAACACATGTGACAGAAACCTACTCACTGGTTGTATAAGAAGGTCATCCACTGGGTTCTTTTCAATTAAATTCAACTTAGAAAGAAACAGACTGCTTTTAGTATGGTTCAACTAGAAAAGATTTCTCCAATTTTTGCTTTTCAATTCCGTGGGAGAATCTCATTAATTACAACGTTTTTCATATTCTTTGTGTTTAGACACATATCTTACATGTTTCATGCTCTACTAATCTTCTTTGAAATGAACTAAAATTTGTTGTCTCCACATGATAGCTAAAGCCTGAAAAGTCCCATCAGGCTGCTTATTTTCTCCATCACTTTATTTGAATGCAGAATACTTGTAGCAGGATGTGATTTAACTTGTGGGGTCTTTACTGCTTATGAGTAATTAGGTGAGATGGGTAGGAAGTCTACCACAATCAGGGTGAATTTCTGGAAACCTTTAATAGAGGAAGAGCCATTATGCCTGTTTAATGTGTATTTTTCTTTTAAATCTTCCCCAGGTTCATCCAAAACATGTGAAGGAAGCTTTCAGACTTTTAAATAAATCCATCATTAGAGTCGAGACACCTGATATCAATCTAGACCAAGATGATGAGCAGGAAATGGAGTACCAAGAAGACCAAGATGGAGTCAATGGTAAAATATCTGTAGAGAACTTTTCCAAGGAGAAACACACCTCCAGTTCTTATAAGCTTACCTTGTTTGTGTGTATGCTTCTCTTCAGTTTCCCACCTATTTTTCTCCTCACAAAGCCTAGGAATCTTAGCTCCTTAACTCGCTTACTTCAGCCTTCTTGTGGGCTCCACTTGGCTGACTGCTCAGTGCAACACTGCTCCTTGGCTCAGATGATTAAACAGTTGAAAGGTGTCACAGAGTTAAACTTGGTCGTGTGTCCAAACAGGTGAAGCAGAAGCTCCAGCTGGGGTCAATGGTCTTGTGAATGGGATAGGTGGCCATTCTGAGGATGTGAACAAGGACTCAGCACCAAAAGCTTCTCTTAGACTGGGCTTCTCTGAGTACCGGCGAATTTCTAATCTCCTTGTTCTGCACCTCAGAAAAGCAGAGGAAGGTAAGAATTTGTTAAGAAGTTGGCAGACTGAGTAGCATCACCATGTGTGAATTGTCTCTTTGCTGAAACAAATGCACCTGGCATTTACAAGGGAAGGATGAATTCTTAATCTTTGTGTGATGGTGATATTTTGTCCTTAATTAGAGGAAGGTGCTGCAAGTCCTTATGACTGCTTGTTCTTGAAGCTTCAGTCCGATGTGTTTGCTAGGCTTCTTGTGTAATTTGTGAACCACATGGATGCATAGAACTGGAAGATTAAATTCTCAATCTATCTATTTCGAATTAAAGCATGATACAGCAGTCTTCTGTACAAAGTATGTTGTTCTAAGAATGGCAAGGGAGCCTGACCGGCTACTGTGTGTTTATCTTCTCAGCATTATAACTGTTAACACAGAGGTCCTTTTCTTTTATGATTTGAGAGGTATCTTACTATTGTTATGTTTATTCTAATTGTGTGGAACGGTTTTGTAATTGGACTTTTTAAAATATGACTTTTATTTTATTTGCAGAAGAGGATGATTCATCATTAAAGAAAAGCGAACTTATTAATTGGTATCTGAAGGAAATTGAATCTGAAATTCAATCGGAAGAAGAACTAATAAACAAAAAGAAGATCATTGAGAAAGTCATTCACCGACTTACGCGCTATGTAGGTACAAAGATGTGTGCATAGAGAAAAAAGGTTTGAGATATATTGCAGCGATTCAGTTTTAGCAGAATTTCCTAATATGAGAAATATGTTTTGTGCTTTCGTGTCACTGACTGATGCAGCATAAGTGCCTTTCTTGTTTAATATTTGCTAAAGTTACAGAGAAAACACTGAGATAAATTAGAGGTGTGTATTAGTAAGAGTTGGAAGTGCTGTTTTATTTTCTGCTATTTATTTATAGATGTGGAAGTGCTGTTTTTCTGTATTTCTTTAGTTTTGGTTGCAGTAGCGTGCAGAAGTACAAACAGAACATCTTAGTTATTGTGTCTTACATAACAGAGCTCTGAAGTAGGAATTATTACTTCGCAGGATCAAAATGTGTATTTGCAAAAAAAGTCACTCTTAATATTTTGGGATTTTTGAAAGAAAAACACACTTCCCATTTTTAAAAGTATGAATGCTAGACTGAAGCCTTCCCAGAAACCAAGCTATGTATAGGTAATTATTGGAATTAGGAACTTACTAAAGAGTGAATTCACAGGTAGAAGGGTTAAATAATTCATCAGTAAGAGATGCTGCTGCTAGAAAAAGGAGATGTCTTTTTAAAAAGGACAGACAATCCTTTCTGTTGTTGTTGGAATACATTTTTTTTTCCTCTGCTGCAGGACCACATTCTGATTGAACTGTCCCAGTCAGGCCTGAGGGGTTCCAAAGAAGAGGAGACTTTTGATGAAGACCCTTACCTGGTTGTCAACCCCAACTATATACTGGAGGACTAAGGGCTGAGAACTGGACTGTAGAACTGAATAGTGACATGTTGGAAAATGCATTCTTACTGCATTCTTGCAATGGTTGCTGCATAGCTAACAAATTTGTACCAATGCTTTACTTTGGAATGCACCAATATTCAGTTAGTGATGTATGGTTGATCTCACACACACTGAGCATACCTGGAAAGTTTTAAAAGAAATAATATCTATGAGTTTAATTACTACTTCTGGGTTTTGCCATCATCACCCAGATGCAGAGGAGACTCATGCAGTAACTTTTTAGTGTCAAGTGAAGTAGGCACTTTTATTTTAAATGAGAGGAATTTTCTTATATTCATTATTGTTTTATTGTATTTGGTAGACTTTTTATGCTATGGGCTTTTATTGCTTTTCTTACTAACGTAAATAAAAGACCATTAAATGTTTGGGGGTGGATTTGTTGTTACTAGGATGTGCGGTTGTTATTTTCTATGACTGTGCTTTGAGACTGAAAAATTAGTGATCTCAACCCTTTGTATCTTAACAAAGATTAAATTTCTTGGATGATAGATGCTGTTTTAGGAAGTATTTAAATGCCAGTAACAGATAATGAAAACTGATTACTTCTTTTTCTTTCTAGATATAATAAAGCTGTGCATGCTCCTGTTGCAAAATTAGAACAGAAAATGTAGAATAGTTGAGCCCAAAGCAAGGCTTTTAGCTCAGGATGGCCATACCCTCCCAGCTAGAGGAATGTCCTGACTCGTAAGTGACTTGAACAGTGCCATTGTTTGTGAGGGATTTTTAAGAGTGCGTGAGTAAATTTGTTTACATATAATTGTGTTAGAAAATTTTACTCAAATTTATATTGATCTCAGTTATGTGCTGTACAGTATGGGGTTATTACATTATTTTAGAAGACAAATATTCAAGTATTTTTAATTCTTATCAACCTGATACCAGCACCTATGAAAGATAAAAGCTCAAAGAATACCATGATATTTTAAGTATAGGTAGTGCTAACTAACTGCTTCTAAGTCAGATCCAGAAATGAGGCTTGTTCGTAAACTGTTACCGCTTTCTTGCTAGTCTCTACTACCTTTGGGATTGATGGGGAATTAGCTCAGAACTCAACTGCCATTGCTGGACCTCTCCTTAGTGAGTTAGTACACAGAGTGCATCTGCAGAACCGCGTCCAACCTGAAGAAGCTCTGGGCTCTTCTGTGTCTGAAGCCCAAATGACTTGTGTCAGCAAGGTCTGGTGATTTCCAGACTGTCCCACTACCTCTCTCACACATTACAAGGCTTTCCTGCCATGGGTGTGCAGTCTTCCGTAGGGGTATGTCAGGATGGCACAGGGAGGAATTTTTGTATGTGATCTTTCCAATAATAGTTTGTAATGAGATTAAACTGTAATTTAAGGTGGAAAAATGTATATTTATATTCGTTTAGAAAGATAAAAAATGTCTATAAAATCTGAATTTCCAGCTTAAGTTTTTGTACTCCAGAATAAGTAATTTTGTAATTTATTTGGAAATTAACTTTTCAAACTAGAGCATAAATATATTGGCCAAATTTTATCAGTATTCATATATTTTAATAAGGCCCTTTTTCTCCTTGGATCCTTTTAGCATGTTAAAAGCTACGGTCAACATTTGGGTTTGTTATTGTTACTGTAATTTCAAGGCTCAGCCTTTTGGTTCCGACAATTTGTTAACAGTTGAATAATGTACCAAACAAGAACAGAATTTGAGAAGATTCTAAGTTGACGTTGTGACCTTTGTCTCATCTATGCTTCAACTCGTGGTGAGTAAGGAAATAACAAACTCCACTGTGAATGCTGACAAGTTTGGGGAACAATGCTGTCAGTCCAATGGAAGAGAATACTTCTCCTAATGCACTTTGAAGAGGTAAATACTTCTTCAAATGTGTAACTTTTTAAGTGTACCCTCTGGGATTTACGCCTTAGTCTCTTTTTCCAGAACACCATCCTGCGTTTGCTGAGAATGAGAATTATGTTCCTCCTCTCCATGATGTGTTCGGTCAATAGCCTTCCACATGTTACTGCTGAATTTCTTCATCAGGAATTCTTTGAGTTGTGCTGAAGGTGATATTTACATACGGTGTTTGGAATTCCTTTTGTTAGTTTGAATTTGATTAGCAATTTATACACAGTCCTAAGTAATTTTTATTGCAATTTCAATTCGAGCCAACTGAATTGAATGCTTGTACACTTCAACATATTAATCTTCTGAACCTGAACTGATTTTAATTAGTGATTAAACTGGCATTCTTGTTTTACAGCCATTAAGTAAATTGTATAGGTGCTGTATTATAGTCTGATATAATATTTGGAATTTAGTCATACTATCTTTTTCTGCTGCCAGCTCTCTTACACTCAGTTTCTCCTGAACTTTGAAAAGCCCAAAAACTGAAGAGATAGAATTAGGAGTAACATATGAAGCAAAGCAGGGAATCAAGGAATTGGGTAAGCTATTTGTGACAATGGAGGCCCAACAGAGACTTGTGGAAACTCCCTGTCATACCAGTGCCAATTCTGAGAAAGATTTACTTTGTATGTGTTTCTGGTAGAGATCAAATGTGGAGACTTAGGAGTTGCTTTGTACTTCGGTTGTATGAACATCTAGTGTTTTGGTATGGTAGTTTAGCTGCTAATTATGAAAAAGGGGGAAGAAAAGTGATAGTTTCTAAATGAGAATTATAGACAAGTCTAGGTTAGAAAGGATCACAGCACATCTTTTTATCCAAACTCTTGTTGGTATCACAGCCATAGATAAGATTGTCCTGCACCAAACTTGAGTCTTGAATGTTCCCAACATGGGAGATACTATCACGTTTCTGGGTAACCTATTCGTATCTTTCCAATGCCATGTGCTATAAACATTTCTAACCCCTGAAGCACCAGACTCGACTACTTAAAGGTTTTCTTTTACTACAAAAAACCCAATCAACAAAACAAAAACCTCCAGGTTTTTGATGGTGATTTTGTTGCAAACGTCTGCAGCTTTAACTGTGGAATTGTGACCAGTGCCTTTAACTCAAGTACAGTCATATTGGAAAAAAGAAATCAAGTGATCCTGCTGTGCCTAATATAAATAGCATGAAACAAATCCAAGAGAATATTTAAACTGACCTTTAGATTTCTAGATTGAAGCCTAGATTCCTTACAAATTTGATAAAGAGTCATAGTTTCTTCTGCAGCGGACATGGATTCCTACTTCTCTTTGTTGTCTGCAGAGGTAAAACGTTGCAGTCCAAATGTGCTTTAGTCTGACTAAGCATACCTTTAAACACGGATGTTGTATTTATGGAATTAAAAGATTCATAAAGATTGCAGGCTGTACTGTGCTGTCATTGGGCACTATTAACAGTAATACTTTTCTGCTACCTTTTTTCCCATAAACTGCATCTTGGCTAAAGCTACATTTTATTAAAAACAACTGCCCACCTGCAGCAACAATTTCCTATATTGTTAATAACTCACCCTGAAAATAGGGATAGGGAGATACTTGTTCTTATTTATACATTCTTTCCTCTGCTCTCTTTTAGTAAGGAGGAAGTGTTTTTTTTTCCTACTTCCTCTTTCCCTACAATTCTGTATGTATCATAGAGGAGGAATATTTTTCTGGAGTTAACACTGCTGTACTTAAAAATAAACAGCAGGTGGTGCTATATATAAAATTCTATTCAATCTTGTTAATTCATCAGGGCTGGGAGGGAAGGAGTACTTATGTGCTCAAAACATGTGCACGATGTTTCAGCCAGTTTTTTAAGGCTCCCTAAAAATATAAAATAGTTATCTGAGCATCAAACAGTGTCCAAGTACACAAATTGTAGGCCTTGTATATGGAGGAGGTTGTCAGCTGTGAGTCAAAGCAAAAGTTTAGAGACACTGTCTACTATAATTTAAATAATAATGAAAATATTTCTTGACAGAAATAAATTGCCCAGAAAATTCCACCTACGTTTTAGACAAAAACTAGCTTTTGCGAGAGGTGAAGTGGGAGACAGAACTGACTTTTCAGTATAGTTTCAATATAGTTATGTAGAATTTTGCCTAGTTAATTTAAATGTGTTCTGTGTTTAGGCAGCACAGATGGCAGTTCTCAATAATACGATCTCAGCTCTTCAGTTTCGCTGTATTTGCATGTAGAACAGTAAAGTTATCTCCTTGTTGCAGCAATTTGGGTAAGAGATCTCTATGCACTCACCCTACTGAGAGATAAAGTATTCTCAAGGCTGAAGGAAAGAGTACTTTGGAAAGCAATAAAATCATATTGTTATTAGCATGGAGACACACACACGGTTACTGCTTCTTGAATTCATGTAACAACCACTTTTCCAAATGGAGGTAAGATGCTGCCTTCTCAGATTTCCTTCGTACACCCAAGAATTATAGCACAAATTTCCCTCCTCACCTTCCTGCTCACCTGAGGTGTTGGTGTCACCCAGCCCCAGCCAAGCAGATGATTCTGCTTTTGTTAGCTTTTGCATCCAGAACATCTATTCATTCGTTCATCTATCAATTGAAAGTCCTGATTTGTTATCATTTGAGTGTCAGCTGTTTCTGGGGGCACTTATCTGCAAAACAGATAACTGCAGTTAAATATTACTCCTACTATAATATAAATAGTGTGGACACAGTGTTTCTGAACCAGGTCCAGAAATGGAGCTGGTTTGTAAGACAGTTGTCTTTTTCTTGTTAGTCTCTACTAGCCTTGGGATAGATGGGGAATTAGCTCAGAACTTTGTTGCCATTGCTGGACCTCTGCCTACCACCTTAGCACACAGACTGCATCTGCAGAGCTACATTCTACCCAAAGAAGCTTTGGACCCTAGTGTGTCTGAAGCCCATGATGACTTCTGTCAGCAAGATACTGTGGTTTCCCAACTGCCCCAGTACTTCTCCCACCTCCGTGAGATTGGGGTAACACATTACAAAGTCTTCTTGCCATGGGCACGCATTCTTCCTGATGGGGACGCCAAGAAGCCAGATGAAGCTCAAGTGCGATGCTACCAGGACCTGCTCAAAATGCTGGTTGCTGCAGACCTCAAGCCAGTGGTAGTTCTCCATCACAAGGGTGTTCCTGACAGTGTGGCTGTAGGCAGGAAGGCGAGCTCATTTGCTGACCTTTTTGTGGACTATGCAGAGTTCAGTTTCTATGTTTTTGGAGGCCTGGCTGACATGTGGCTCACCTTCAGTGACCTGCCTGAGCTCCTGGAAAGCCTGCCTTACAGTGACCCCCAGGTCCGTGTCCAGGCACTGGCTGCTGCTCATGAAAGAGCTTACAGTGTTTACCACGAGAAATATTCAGGTAAGAATAGGGGGAAGGATTTTTGTGTATGACCGTCTCACGATTTGTTACATATGATCTCAGTGAATCTGTTAGCAGCGCTTTCAGAATTACATAGGAAATATTTGAGTGATGGATTCCTTCAAACATCTTATTTTGATATTTGTTTTTCAATTACTAGTAATGGCATGTGACTTAAAATGACTGCCAAAGTAGTTGGGGAAAACATAGACATGTATCTCTGTGTGTATACTGGCATGTATTCTTTTTAAGCATCTAGAGAGCATTGAGAAGCTTCAGGTTAATTTCAGCAGCAGAAACTAGTACTTTGAAAACAGATGTTACCATACTTGTATTTGCTTTGCCTCTTAAGGACTCATCTATGTGCTTGAGAGGGTTGTTATTAAAAACCAGTTGGTACCCTAGAATATCAGTAGTCTTGTACTGTTTATGTGCCAAACCTTAAATGTATTGCCTAGGAAAAATCCTTACTTCCTGATTAATCACTTCATTATCGAAGCCTTTTGAAGTTTCATTAACATATTTCCCAAGGAATACATCTTTAGAAGTCCGGATCTGAAGTATCTGCTCCAATTTAATTACCGGCTTTCTACCCAGGGGTGGAAAACTTTGAAAATGTGCTTATGAAATCCACTGAAACAAAACTGACCATGGTTTAAAATGGCATCTCTCATTTAATTGAAGTGAAATGTACTAACGGGATAAAAAAGGAAAAAACGTTTGTGAAGCAAGATGGTTACTTTCAAGATAAAGTATCTTGATAATAAAAAATGCTTTAAGATTATATCAGTCTTACTTGATTTGAAAATATCTACAGTGACTGATTTTATTTTTCCTTTGCATTTCCTTCAACACTGGTAGATTGTGCTTTTGTTTTGTTTTCCAAGGTGGAAAGCTGTCCATTGCTTTAGGAGTGGATCTCATCCAGGATAGCACTTCATCCGAGTTGCTTTCAGTTTCTCTTCAGGTAACACCTTAATGAAAATTATTTCCAATTTAGATTTGATTTTGTTTCACTTGATATTTATGCAGAGGATTAAGTGCCCTATTGGAAGTTAAATAAGATTTTAGCAAATTGTCCAATGTGGTACATTTTACTTTTTTGATCATCTCTATTATGTGAAGCTCTCTGATTTTAAAAATTACTTCAACATCCTTTCTTGGCTAGTAAGCACTGATTTAAAAACAAGGAAACATATTTTCTCTCATATAATTGGCCATTTTAGCAATATGCATGCTTAAATGCCAAGGTGTCTGCAAAAACTGTACCCGCTGTTATTTTATTTGCAAGTCTATTTAATGCACAACCAAATAAAAATTACTTTATTTAAAATAACTGCTATTAAAAAAAAATCCATTTAATGTGTCAAAGCACAGCCTGAGCTATGCTAGAAGTGGTCTAGAACAGAGATGGCACAATGTGACTAATCTCTAACACGACAGTGACATCCCTTCTGTAAAGACTAAACCCCTCATTAGCTGTTCTTTTCACCTAGAGCATGTTGATGTGGGATGCAGTGACCAAATGACAATGCAGGTGTTTGGCTCATGTTCACAGTCCTTCAGAATTTAACAATAGGACAAATAATGATGCAAGTGTGACATTTCAAGGGTATAGGCAAGGTGTGGTTTGTAGGAGGAGGAAAGATGTACTAAATGAGCTGACTAAACTAGAAGAAACTCTTGGACTGAAAAATAAATGGAAGGCTTATCAGTTTGTTTAATCCCAGCTTCAGCAACTGGTTTAATAAAAGAATGCTATCTATTCCTTTGAACTTGTGGACTTTTAGTAAAGTAACATTTGTAGCGTGCAGTGACTAAAGATTTCTGAAGTGGACTTTCCCCAAAGGATTATTGATAAGGCCACCCTGAGTCATACGGTGACGAAGGTTTCTCTGTCTGATTAATTAGAGACTCTTCAGTCTTACTAATTTAAATAACCAATTGTAAATCAGGAATATTAAATGCATAAAATATTCTGACAATGATTTTTTTAAACTCGAGTGCTTCTAAAATTTAGCTCTGTTTAGAAGGAAAGACACAAAATGCATCTTCTCATACAGCGTCCAGTTTGTAGTCATTGTATTTTCCAGGGCTCCGTGTAGCTTTCTGGCTTCTTATTCCAGCAGTGTCTGTATCAAACATTTAGCAACTTTGTGTATTTGGACCGGATTCCCTGCAAGACAATAATTTTCCTATAGGGTGATCATTTTCCCTTTCTTGTTTCCAGGATTCAGTAGACTTCCTGTCTCTTAGCCTTCAGTATTGGTGTGGACATGAAACAGATTTCTACCTGAAAATGAGTGAATTCCAGGTAACATTATGCACAGTGTGGAAATGAACACTGAACTTCACGGATGTGGAGTTAAAATTCTAGTAATAGAGTAGAGCAGATAGAATAAATCCATCATTGTTTTTACAATTGTACTGAACTTTGTAAACCATCTATAACAGATTATTTAAAAAAAAAAAAAAAAAAGTAACTTAGAGGAGTTCTCACAGTATGAATTTGAAGTAATAGACAATTAAGTTACTGTTGTAAGTCCTTCAGAACCTAGGTCCTTGTGTCTGCAGAGATGAGCACAGAGCTTATATGCCTTGCTCAAGATTGTGTAGCATAGGCAATAGTAGCCTGAAAAGAACTATGCCAGGCTCTTTCTTAACTATTTTGCTTTGTGTATCTATAGCAGGACACTTGTTGCCTATAAATCAGAGGGTGATGGCCTGGCCAGAAGTGTAGAGCAAGAAGTGGAGACTTCCTACAGGTCATCTTTGGAATACCAATAAATATTTTTAAGAATAGAAATCTCTGTTTGAATTCGTGTTTTGCAGAATGTCTGGAAGGACACAGAGGTATTGCTATTTAGTCTGAAGTTCCTTGATTGTGGTTCCTTGGAAGAGAATCCATTCATACCAGTAGCTGCCATTGTCACTGGTAAGTGACGTGTTCTGAGAAGTAGAAGAGTTCTGTAGCTGGGCTCTGAATGGGAAATTATATAACTGTCCTCTCCAGATAATTGCTATTAGGTAAAATAATCCTACAGGTTGTGGTTTGGTTTTTTATTTGTAATGTTTTGGGTTTGGTTTTTTTTTGTATTCTTCTTGGGGGAAAAAAAAAAAAAGCCCGCAACATACTAAATCTTAAGAAAAATAGCTATTAGTTATTTGAAGAAAAAAAAAAGCCTTGTTTCAGAAGATGTAGTTGTATATACAAGTAATGTCATACAGTCCGTGACATTTGATTTGTGACTAAACCCACCTATTGTTTGTTTTCAGCTATTAATAAAGAGAAGGCACGTACAATTGGATATGATGTGAATGAATTCTTGGAATTCTCATCTCGTGTTTTAAGGTACAGTTCTTTTCCCTTAAATTAGATACTGTAATAAATTGGTATCCTTTAGAAACAAGTATGCTATGCATATGTTAGTGGTAAAATCACTGTTGGTTGCTTAAAGGAATGCAGAGGAATGCCTTTCTGCTGAGTCCAGTCTCTTGCTGTTACAGGCAATCTTCTAACCTGCTATTTCAGGAAATGTAACTGTCTCTCCTTCATCCTTAGTTACCCAGGTTGCACCTCCAAGCCTGTAGTAGCAGGTACATATTCCAAGCCTACTGTTCTTTTTTCATCTCCATAATATATATATATTTATATTATATGTATGTATAAAATTAAGTTAAAAACATAAAATAACAACTCTCCTATGTGAGAAGCCAGTTGTGCCTACAGAGTTGTAGAGAATGTCACTGCACAGAAAGAAGCTAAGGACTAGTGAAGCAGCATTGACTGGTTTTAGCTTATCCTGTGAAGACTCTTGAGCGTGAGAAGTTGCTACACACTGCAAGGATTTTGTTTGTCTTTGACCTAGTTTAATGAATTTTGAAAATTTATCTGCTGAGAAATGGATGAGATACGTAACACTTGAGGTGCTCTGCAGTTAGTTTATTGCTCTTCTCCTTCATCTGCCAGCTGGATGGCAGGAAGTTGGATTGATTGGATGACAGAGGGGCTGTTCCCTAACTGGCATATGTGAGCTGAATGAGAAGCGAACAATTCATTTATCCTCCTTGTCTGCAAACTCTGTGGCGCTGGCATCCACCTTGAGGTTGTGACTCTTTTTTTATTCTATTTTCAGCAAAATATATGCTCTACAAGAGAATCCAAGTGCTGCTCTTGCCCCTCGCTCCTCCTATCAAACAGTCTGGGAAATGTTTGCTAACCAATCTGAATTGGAGAGGGATACTTTCCTGCAAGATGTTTTCCCAAGTGGTTTCCTCTGGGGCACGTCCACAGGTGCCTTTAATATCGAAGGAGCCTGGGCAGAGGATGGGAAAGGAGAGAGCATCTGGGATCAGTTTGGGCATGAAGGTCATGTCTACATGAACCAAACAACAGATGTGGCATGTGACAGCTACCATAAAACCAGCTATGATGTTTATTTGCTTAGAGGTCTTCATCCCCAACTGTACAAGTTTTCTATATCCTGGCCTAGAATTTTCCCTGCTGGCACCAATGAAACCATCGGCTTCAAGGGTGTGGATTATTATAACCAATTAATTGACAGGTTGCTAGAGGCTAACATTGAGCCTATGGTGACTCTTTTCCACTGGGACCTCCCACAGGCTCTTCAGGTTCTTGGTGGCTGGCAGAATGACAGTATCATAGATGCTTTTGCAAACTATGCAGACTTCTGCTTTGCCATTTTTGGGGATCGGGTCAAGTTCTGGGTTACTTTCCACGAGCCTTGGGTTATCAGCTATGCTGGCTATGGCACCGGAGAGCATCCTCCAGGAATCACTGATCCAGGAATAGCATCTTACAAGGTAGGCACATAGGATTCTACTGCTGCCATTGCTGTGTTCCTCTGATTCTGCACATTTTAACTATCTTTAAGCCTAATGAGGCATCTGAGACAATTGTTTGCTTGCTGGATTTATGATACTCCCGAGAAAATGTATTAGTTAAGGGAGGCTAGATTTCATTTTCTGTTATGAAATGAGCCAGATTCTTATACTTAATCCAAATCCTGCTGTACTCTCTGGCTAGGATTATTTGTTCTGTCAAGGTTTCTTGTTTCACATGGAGATGTCTTTCTCACAAGGCAATGTTAATGCAATGTTGCGCAAAGCAGTGAGATGTGTATTCCTCTGCTTTCTGCCCCCAGGTGGCTCACACAATTCTCAAGGCTCATGCTAAGGTCTGGCACCTGTATAATGACAGATACCGTTCTCAGCAGCAGGGAAGGGTAGGGCTGGTGCTGAACTCGGATTGGGCTGAACCCCAGACTCCAGCCAACTCTGAGGACGTGAAGGCATCGGAGAGATACCTGCAGTTCATGCTTGGCTGGTTTGCTCACCCTGTATTTGTTAATGGTGACTATCCAGATATCCTGAAGACTCAGATCCAGGAGGTAAACCAGCAGTGCTCCACAACAGTTGCGCAGCTGCCTGTGTTTACGGAGGAGGAGAAAACTTGGGTGAAAGGAACAGCAGATTTTTTTGGCCTTTCCCATTATACTTCCCATTTGGTTAGTGCTGTGACTAATGGTACCTGCACACCAGGGTACGAAAGCATCGGGAACTTCTCTTTGCACGTAGATCCTTCTTGGCCAAAGACTGCCTCTTCTTCAATCCATGTGGTCCCATGGGGATTAAGAAGGCTGCTGAAGTTTGTGTCCCAGGAATATACAGGGACAAAAATCCCAATTTACATAGCAGGAAATGGTATGCCAACAGAAGCTGTAGGGGATCTTATTAATGACACTCTACGAGTGGATTATTTCCGCCGATACATCAATGAGGCTCTAAAAGGTATGTTTTTTTTTTTTTTAAGTTAAAATAGTGGCAACTAGTTATTCTGTCACTTCCACAGTGATTAGCTTTAAAACATCACCATTTGTATAGTAATATGAGGTGGGCTAGCTCGTATGTACATAGTGCGATAAATTGCAGCCTCTCTGGTGACCAGGTATGGAGCTCTCCATTTCGTGTAGGTACTGGAAGAGGTTCTTCATAGGTACAAATATAGCCTAAAGCTGGTCTCAGTGAAAACAGTGTTTATCTGCTTCATCACCTCTGAAAAAAATTTGGCTACAAGCAGGCTCTTACCTGCAGAGGTCTCATAGATGGGACTGAATGATGTCTTTACGGATTCAGTAGATCTAACCATTGCAGGTTAGAATTTTTAGAGAGATATTTATATCTCAATTAATTTGAGAAAGATTCAATGTATGCCTTTATCTTTGCAAACTGTGTATCAGTTTAACAAAAAATAATACTGGTAACTGAAGTCCTAAACAAATATAGAGATTTGAGATTCAGATAGTTATTTTACTATGCTTTCTTCAGATGCACAAATCAATAACATTACAAAAACGTCATTATATTGAATATAATGTATTAATTATGTTGATGATCACTGTATAGCTTTTGATCCTGTTGACCTAGTTCTCAACATGATCTCTCTTCTGATAGAAAAGCTGCAGAAAACAGTATTTAGCATTGCTGTTTTCCCTCTGCAGAAGGCAGGTGGACTGCACATTGAAAGTGAAGTTTTCTGAAATAAGAGAGACAGTGCTTTACTGTAGGCTCTATGAGAAAGGATGCTAGACTTTTCTCTGATGGTAATGAGTATTGTGTTCTGCAGAAGTGAATTCTTCTGTGCCCAGGGATTCTTCTGTGCCCTACATACATATCATGTTTCAGTTTAACTATAGTGGTAAATATAAAAGAGCACTGTATACTTAAGCTGATGAGTTGTGCTTGAAAACTACAACATAGGGAAGGAGATAACCGTGGCACAAGTGGGCTTTACTCAAATACTTATTTTCTGATGCGTTTTTATCACTAAGTGTTTGACTGGCTCCTGTTATAGTGATCACTGCTCTTCTTGCCAAATACTCTTAATTGTTTTGTTTTCTTTTACCTGAAGAAAATTCATAGATGTTTGGCTGTCACAGTGTTGTTACCCTCAGCTGCGTGCTTGTGTTGTGCTGTGCTGCATTCAGAAAATGTTCAGGTGACTAACAGTCTTGTCCTGCTTCTATGACAGCGGTAAAACTAGACGCAGTTGATGTTCGGTCATACATTGCTCGATCCCTGGTTGATGGCTTTGAAGGTCCAGAGGGCTACAGCCTAAAATTTGGGCTACATCATGTGAATTTTGAAGACAGCAACAGACCAAGGACTCCCAAGGCAAGTGCTTACTTCTATTCCAGCGTTATTGAAAATAATGGTTTCCCATCCAACGTCTCAGACAGAAGTTCTGCGTCGGTGGTGTTTGACCTACCCACGCCATCAAAGTTGCCAAGTCTACCAGCATCAGAAGTTCCCTCCAAGTCAAAGGTTGTCTGGCAGAAGTTTTCATCCCAAACGGACTTTGAGAGGGACATGTACTTTTACGGGACGTTCCCAGAGGACTTTACGTGGGGTGTGTCTTCTTCTGCATACCAGATAGAGGGAGGTTGGGATGCGGATGGCAAAGGACCCAGCATTTGGGATAACTTCACCCATGTACCAGGAAACATAAAAAACAATGACACTGGAGACATAGCTTGTAATAGCTACAACAAGGTAGAGGAAGATATTTACCTGCTGAGAGCCTTAGGGGTAAAGAACTATCGTTTCTCTCTGTCCTGGCCTCGAATTTTCCCCAATGGAAGGAACAGTTCAATAAACAGCCATGGTGTTGATTACTATAACCGTCTCATTGATGGACTGGTCGCAAACAACATCACTCCAATTGTCACCCTGTACCACTGGGACCTGCCACAAGCTCTCCAGGACATTGGTGGCTGGGAGAACAGTGAGCTGATTGAACTGTTTGACAGTTTTGCAGACTTCTGTTTCCAGACCTTTGGGGACAGGGTGAAGTTCTGGCTTACATTCAACGAACCCCAAGTCATTGCCTGGGTTAGCTATGGGACGGGTGAATTTCCACCCAATGTCAATAATCCTGGTGCTGCTCCTTATGAAGTGGCACACACCTTACTGAAAGCTCACGCCAGAGTCTACCACACGTACGATGACAAATACAGAGCGAGTCAGGGAGGGGTCATTTCTCTGTGTCTCAATATTGATTGGATTGAGCCAAAGACACCAAGCAACCCCAGGGACCTAGAAGCTGCAGACAGGTACATGCAGTTTTTGGTGGGGTGGTTTGCACACCCAGTTTTTAAAAATGGGGACTACCCCGAGGTCATGAAATGGAAAGTCGGGAACAGGAGTGAGCTCCAAAACCTGCCATCATCCCGCCTACCAGTTTTCACAGCTGAAGAGCGTGAGTACATCAGAGGCACAGCGGATGTTTTCTGTTTCAACACCTACACTGCCAAACTTGTAACCCATACAACAACCCGTCTGAATCCCTTCTCTTATGAGTATGACCAGGAAATATCAACAGATGTTGACAGCTCCTGGCCTACCTCGGCTCTTGCTGGCCATCGGGCTGTGGCCTGGGGGCTGAGGAGGCTGCTGAACTGGGTCAAAGAAGAGTATGGAAATCCCCCAATGTACATCATTGAGAATGGAGTGGGGATAAAGACCAAATCGGATGTTGATGACCACACCAGGATACTTTACTACAAAACATACATTGATGAAGCTTTAAAAGGTACAAATGTTTGCTTTTGTGTTGAATATCTCCCCACTAGATTCTTGTTACTGTTTTCCTCTGAGGTGTAGTTTTTAAAAGCATCTTTTGCTGCTTTTAAATATTCTGAGTGCAATATAAACATAGAAGGTTTTTTTTATGATCTCCTTTGTATAGCCCTTTGTATTCTGTGTTCTCCAGAGGTGGAGTCTCTCATGGTCTTTCTTGTCCAGAGACAGCTTGATGAAGCTGAAAGTGTTTGCAAGTGAATTCCCTGTGGTTTGTTAAATGTGTGAAACATCACTGATGCTCTCCCATTGTTTCTGGTCTTTCAGCTTACAAACTGGACGGTGTTAATCTGAGAGGATACAATGCGTGGTCTTTTATGGATTTCTTTGAATGGTTGAATGGCTATGAGCCAAGATTTGGATTGCACGAGGTTGATTTTAATGATCCCAACAGGCCAAGAACTCCAAGGCGCTCGGCTGTGTACTATGCAGAAATCATTCGCAATAATGGTATCCCATTGCCAAAAGAAGATGAATTTTTATATGGGGAGTTTCCAAAGAACTTTTTTTGGAGTGTAGCAACGGCTGCATATCAGGTTAGGAAACAAAGACTGACTCTTCAAACACTCATGGACAGCTAATTTGTTTTGGATGAGACACTTACAGCTTCTACATTAGGTTTTATGGTAATTGAGGCTTACTGTTACAACTGCCTTAAATATCTCAAAGTTTTTCCCTTATAATGGCATGGTTATACCACGCAAATTGAGACTGCAGCATAGGTTTCACAAGGGGAAGCAAGCATTGAGCAGCAGGTTGAAGGGAAGAAACAATACCTTTCCTTTGACACTGTACTTCGCTAATACTTATATGCCTTGTGGCCCAAGAGACCTCACCACTTTAGTACAGCTAAAAATGATAGTGTTTCAAGGCTTATGCTGATAAGTCAAAATGTTATGTGGTGCTGCAAAGTCTGGCAGGCAGATTTTTTCCTAGGCCAAGATGTAAATTTGGAGTTTACTGATGGTTTCTCCCTTTCCTCCCCCATCTTCATTTACAGATTGAGGGAGCATGGAGAGCAGATGGGAAAGGACTTAGCATCTGGGACAAATACACTCACACTCCTTTGAAAATCAGCAATGATGAGAACGGAGATGTAGCTTGTGACAGCTACCACAAGATTGAGGAGGATGTGGAGATGCTGAAACGCCTCAAGGTGTCTCACTATCGCTTTTCAATCTCCTGGTCCCGTGTTCTCCCAGATGGGACCACCAGATACATCAATGAAATGGGACTGAACTACTATGAAAGGCTAATTGATGCTCTTCTGGCAGCCAATATTACGCCTCAGGTAACTTATAAAAATGAACTGGAAATCCAACAGAGTGCAGGAGTTGAGAATTATCCTGATGTTGGAAGATCAGATCCCCACTATCTGATTTGCCTGTGTGGTTCCTGTGTTGGGATTACTGGGAAGCTCTTTGTCCTTATGAATTCCCAGGCTGTTCAAGATCTCTCAAGAAGAGGTGTACTGGACTGTACTTCATCTGAGAATCAGTGTAGCTGCAGCAGTTCTTTACTGACTGGAATTCTCACTGTTGTGTGATTATTGTGGGCTTTAGTAAGGCTGAAGATGAGAGACTCATCTTGGCAGCTGGGCAGGTCCTAGAGTTTGAGTCATTTCCCCTTGTACTAAAGGAACTGGAACACTGGCAGAGTGGCATTTATCTGAGTGTGCAAGTGATTGCAATGGCCTCAAACCTCTACAGGACAGAAGGCACTTGGGTTACTGCAGATCTTTATGTGCCTGTTAGAAAACTGCAAATGGAGCTGGGCTTATGCCTGCAAACAGGGCTGTTCTGTTGTCCTTCATTCTGAAAGTGAATGAATGACCGGCTGAGTCCTTTCTCTCATTGGCATTCCCCACAGGTCACTCTGTATCACTGGGACCTCCCACAGGCGCTGCAGGACATTGGTGGGTGGGAGAATAATACCATAGTTCAGAGGTTTAAGGAATACGCTGAGCTCCTTTTCCAGAGACTGGGAGACAAAGTGAAATTTTGGATAACCCTCAATGAACCCTACAACACTGCGTATCTCGGCTATGGCTTTGGCACAGCTGCTCCAGGTAACACTGCTGAGCAGAGTTTTTGAGAAGGGGAGGGGTGGGAGCTGGCCTGAACACATAGCTTTCTGCTCTCTGTGCTGGCAGCAGAGCATGGGCAGGAGGGTGATGTGGGTTCCCCACAGCTTGCCTGTGACAGCTGTGCCTTCAGCAGACCTGCTGATCCACGCATCTCAGCCCGTGGCTGGGCTCAGAGGCACCAGGTACTGCATGCTTGTTCATTTACTGGTGGGCAGCTCTGCCTGTCCTGGGTGTCAGTTAAGCTGGGAAGAAGCAGAGGAGAATTAGGAATTGCCGCTGCAGTGCCGGTGCTGTCCCTGTCTGTGCAGGTATCTCCGTTAGACCTGGGCGAGCCCCCTATGTGGTGGGGCACAACCTAATCAAGGCCCATGCAGAAGCCTGGCACCTCTACAACGAGACTTACCGTGCAAAACAAGGAGGGCTGATCTCTATCACCATCAACTCTGACTGGGCTGAACCAAGGAACCCACACAAACAGGAGGATTTTGATGCTGCCAGACAATACTTGCAGGTAGGAAAGAACCTGGTCACAGCTCTCTAGGCTGCTCGTTAAATTTGCTGCCATAATACAGGCATTCCTGCATATCTGTTTGCTCGTTATAGAGGCAGCCACTAAGTATAAAGCAGCCTATGGAAAGGAACAGCTAAATCCCTTGTTTTAACCCACGATTTATCCTTCTCCCTTATTTCCTGGGTTAGTTTCTTATAGGTTGGTTTGCTCATCCCATTTTCAAAAACGGCGATTATAACGAGGTGATGAAGACGAGGATTCGGGAGCGCAGCCTGGCCCAGGGTCTGAGCAGCTCCCGGTGAGAGCTCAGGCACATCCTTGCTTTTCTTCTGCTTGCTGAGCTAAAACCTGCTTTTCTGATAAGCTGTTAAGTAGGAAGAATTCTGTTGAAACGGTAGTATAAAAATCATAGCGTAGTCTCACAGAAAAACCATTGTATATTTTTTCTGATCTCTACCTTTCTTGCAAACTAAGTTTACTAATATAAAAGATTTCTCCCAGCTTCTACCTTGGGGGTAGCATGGTGGCAGTTCAGAGTGATATAATAGATGTCATGCACTGGATGTAGTGCTTTGCCTGGCTGGGGCAAATATATTTTAATTGTTCTTAAAATGATGTACTGAACTCAAGCACTGAGAACTCACTGGCACCTCTGAATTATATTTGTTCTCATTACTTTTAAATCTATCGCATTACCAGTGTCCTGCTAAGAATATTTTCCTTTTTTTCCTCTCTCTTTCTAGACATGTATAAAGCAAGCTTGTTTTTTACCCTCTCTGTGCTTTAATAACAAACTGATGGGATTTTTCCCATGTTCCTCTAGAAAGGTCGCTGTACCTTCACTTGTGCTTATTGTGTTGCGGTGAGTTTATGCCTTTTGTTTTCTGTTGCAGACTACCAGAATTTACTGAAAGTGAAAAGCAAAGAATTAAAGGCACATATGACTACTTTGGTCTAAATCATTATACTACAGTTTTAACATACAAGTACGAGTATTCTGCTGGTATTCTATCGTATGATGCTGACAGGTAAGATAGGGATGTAAATTATTGGTCAAGTAAAATATGCACACCTGGAAGCCTGGGCCAACTGAGCAATGCAAACTAATAGCAAATAAAGCCATGAGACATTCACATTAAGCTGTTACAACCAGTTCTAGGGAAAATATCCACAGACAGTATCTGCAATGCTGTGTTCAGAATAGGCCCATCCTTTATGACCTGGTTATAAAAATGAATTGTTAAAACAGAACAGGGAAAATTAGAGCATCTAAAAATGAAGGAATCGGTCTTGCAAGCCATTTGGTATCAGCTGTTTCTATAATCTTTCCTGCAACCAGTCTGTAATTTGAAGAGAGAGAGTGTCCTGGCTTACAGATACTACTACTCCCTTTGCTGTTTAAACAGTTGTTGGTTCCCTCCCCACACAGGCTTTAAACTTAAGGAAGTTTAGCCAAACAGTTAAATCACTTCATGGTTAAGTTTACATTAAGTGAAGCTTTCTATCTACAGGCAGAATATAACTTTAAAACAAAATATGAGAAGTGTTTTCTGGAGGTTTGTGAACACCAGCAGCTCTTCTCCTCCCCCAAACTCAGTGCATTTCACAGCTTGCCCCGGGTGCAGTTTTCTGCAGAGCTTGGTGTCAGATTTCCCAGCCAAGCAGTAATGCAGGGCCAGGCAGTGGGGCTGTGCTGTGATCAGTGTGTCCTCCTCTGCAGGGGTGTTGCCTCAGTAACCGACCGCAGCTGGCTGAACTCTGGTTCCTTCTGGCTAAAGGTGACGCCGTTTGGCTTCCGAAAGCTCCTGAGGTGGATAAAGGAAGAGTACAACAACCCTCCTATTTATGTGACTGAAAATGGGATATCAGAGAGGGGAGCCATAGATTTCAATGACACTTGGCGAATACATTACTATCGGAACTACATTAATGAAGCGCTGAAAGGTAAGAATGATTATTTCAAGCTGCACGTCAGTCTTGCTGAGAAATGCTGCTGATCGCAGCAAGTTGTAAGGAGCTGACAGATCACTGGCACCATGTGTGTAAATTATACACAGACTGTTGAAAGCCTTTGGATTTTAGCAGAAACTGGTCATTACTGGCCAAGACTTTTTGCAGGGAAAGATGATCCAAAGGTAGGAAAAACCGGGGGTTTAGCCATGGGTTTAGCAGAAGTAGGATAAGGGCAGCTTCCTTGTACAGCTGCATCTGGCAAGAGAGGGTTCCACTACTTGCTGGTTAATGGTTAAACTAGATAGTCCTAACTACTGGTGGTTCTGAAAACCCTACCTTCGTCACAACAGACACAGAAAAACCCTAGTTTCAGTTACAGCAGTGGTTAAGCTAGTTCGTCTGCCTTAGAGGGAGCCAACTGCCAGCTGTTCAAGTGCTTGTTACATTGTTTTGGCAGCACAGACTCCCATAAATAAACACGTTTAAACACTCATTGTTCTCTTCTCTGTTAAACCTTTGCTTATTAATGAAAGCTTTGATTTTTGGAGCAAAAAGAAGCAGGCTCCAGTGGCTGGCTGAGCTGCCCTGGCTCACAGCTGTAGCAACACACATGTGGTGGGGAGAGGGAGATGGTGAAACAAACATGGCAGTAACTGCACTGCACTGTGTGTGCTTCTGTGTAGTGCCCTGTTTGCACCACCACTGGCCTCCTGGTGATTCCTGTCACCCAGCTGCTCAACTAACCTGCTACATCTGCTCCTGCTAACAGCTGTCGTGCTTGATGGTGTTGACCTGCGTGGCTACGCGGCATGGACGCTGATGGACAACTTTGAGTGGGCAGTGGGCTTTGATGAAAGGTTTGGGTTCTACCACGTGAATTACACGGACCCCACGCTGCCACGGCTCCCCAAGGCCTCCGCCAGGTACTACTCACAGATCATCAGCTGCAACGGCTTTCCAGATCCTGCAACAGGCCCACATCCCTGTCTGGAAACGGAGCCTGAAGGTAAGCGGTGCAGCAAATTGCACTTCCATAATCTCTCCTCCTAAAAGACACTATTTTCTCCAGTATTCTTTTAGAGAGCTGGGTTAGCAAACTGCCTAATCACCAGCCTTTATTAACGAATACATTCATGCAGAACATAATGTCATTTCTGTTTCCAAAGCCAGAATAACTTAAGACTTTATGCTAAAACCTAGCTGTCTGTCCTCGAAACACAAAAAAGTTACTGCATTCTACTATGTTTTCCACATCCCACCCATTCAGTACTCCTGCACTGCATTTTTCTTAAAAAACAATTTTGACTACTTTCTAAGAAGACTTTGGAAATACTCTTTTTTATCTTGTGATCTCTGGACTAAGTATATTAACTGAGCAGCAACCACTTCAGTTTGGGTGTTTAAACGGACATTTTCTGTCAGCAGTGGATGTCAGGAAATACTTGCCTCTCCTCCAGGCCCAGGATCTCACTGTAAGCCCTCAGCTGTCCTATTACTCTGAGCCAGAGTTGTGTTAATTGCTGATCCCACAGACCCACAGCGACTGCCAGAGTGCTGAAGAGCCAAACTAAAAAGCCCTGCAGAGTGAGGAAGAAGCGCTGCACACATACACATGAAAATGCTCCTGACAAGCCACGTACTAACTATTTCTTATTGTTTTCTCATGAACAGTGATACCAGACACCACACCAGGACTGGCTGACAGTGTGCGCTTTCTGGGATTAGATTTAACATCACAAAGTGCAGAAATAGCACTGTATGTGCTATTTGCTCTTTCTGCAATTGGAGTACTGGCCCTGGCACTTATTTCATATAAGTATGGAACATTATCCAAAAGATATCATAAACAATCATCCATGGAACTCAGTAAAATGTAAAATTTAATTCATTTGAATATGTGGAACAGATTGAAATGTATTTCTACTTGCTAAAATGCTTTTTTTTTCCTTAACAAAGAAAGCCTCCAGAGCTGTACCCCATAGCACTGAAAAGATACCGAGGGCTTGTACTGCTGCAACTCAGTATCTTGTCTTGGAGGTGATTTCCAATATTGCTGTTTGCTTAAAATACAAAGTAAAAAACACTGCTATTGATAATTTTTTTCAAGTCAAAACTAAAACTGATGGTTCCAAGCTGTGTATGGATTCTGAGTCAAAACCTTCATCTACTCTCCTTCATGATCTTCCCTTGGATCCCGCTTGTCTTTTCAAGGGAGCTGAGAGCATCCCAAATAGCTCTACTGCTACTTCATCTTTCAAAAACAAGTTAGTGCCAACAGTGGCACAAACAGGTATAGGAGAATGTACTGTTCTATTGCAGCTACTGTGGAGGTTCCTCCCCGCCATTCCTTCATTTCATCTGTAGTATTTTCTTAATTGTATCAAGAACTATTTCTTAAAAACAGTAATAGCACTCAGCCTTTACATTTGGACAGTGCAATACTTACTGAAGTTCCTTTGCAAAGAAGTCTGCAGCAGCACCGAACACCGGTAACTGTAAAAAATATAAACGTACAATACCTGGGGAGGAAAGAAAGTCAGCATTCTTCATCTGTGAAAGCCACGTCCTCACCTTCAAAATAAAAGCTTCCACGCTCTTGTATTGCAGTCTCTCTTCTCAACATTTCCACTGTATGTGACAAAGAAGGTGTTTTTCTCCCCTACCACCTTTTTGGACACTAAACACTTTCATACTTCTTTTACCAGATTTCAACAGGAACAACTCCCAAGTAAGGTCATTTGAGCTGAAACAACTGTGACTTGTATTTTAAGTCTTAGCATGTAAGCCTAGCTGCTTGCTTCTTTGTGACCATATACCTCCGAGGAATGTTACAAGAAAAGACACCTATGCTTTCTGGAAAATAGTTTATTGAGTGCTCGGGGAATTAAAAACTACAAGGTTTTGCTTGCAGTTGCAGAAGCAAGAAAAAAGTTAAACATAAATTAGTTACCTGATTTGCTACTTATAGTGCTTCTGAAACCCTCATTTTAAATCAGTCATTCCCTACTATGGCCTTTATATTAATACCTGGCGCTTAACTTTATGTAGCAGAATATTTAAAGATTAAAAAGTGCCTTACTAATGGCAGTAGGGTAATGATTATGAAAGCTGAAAATTTCCATCAATCTTTTCAACTCTTGACTTCTTAAGCCACAGCTACACCCACTTGATTGTTCTGAAATAGGCAACTTTATTCCATACTCCGCTGTAGGAATAAGAATTAAGTAATTCAGTTGGTGTGAAAGAAGCCCCACTTCTCCAGAAGCTTTAGTTGACTTAAATCAAATAAGGAAAAAAAAAAAAAAAGCCTGACTCATTACTGCAGTTACTCAAAACTACATTTGTTGTGTAGAATTTCCATTCCAGGTATTGTTTTCATCTTCTCCATCATCTTGAGTCCTCAGTCTATATATTTTGCCTTCTTTTTTGAAGTCTTCCCCTCGTTTTTCTGTTACTCTTTTCCTGACAGTTTGCCTAGGGTACAAAAGGCAGTGTGTAAGTAGAGCATCCCTCCTTCTCTTATCCCCAGTAAAAGGTTTCTTCAGCCCTTTGCTTCCCTGGGAAACAGTACTCAGCTGAAAATATGGCATTGAGCAGTCAAACAGAATCAGTTTTCCTGGCACTGAGGTGATACATGTCTACTTCACGTGAAATAGCTCCTACAAGATTTCTCCTCCAACACAAAACCTCAACTCTCTGATTGACTTCAGTTGCTCATGTTCCTTGTGTAACTACACCATAAGAACTTCACATCTTCAAAATTTACTTTTTCAAAATGTTTATCTTCCAAACAGTATCAGCTCAGTGAAACCCACATTTGTAGTTACAGCTGAATTCTGTGCTCATTAATGGCTGCAAAACTACATTGCTTTTTTTTCCCCACACTGTACTTGGAAACTGAAGCAAGCAGTGAGGGGCTTGCTATATCACACATGCAAAAACCAAGATAGCTTAATTGGGGCTGAGATGCAGTTTGCCTGCCCCCAGTTTATCCTTTAGCCACACAGAAGGGTGGTTGCCTGAAGCTGCAAGGACAGAGCAACAACTATAAAAGAACAGATATGGTTCAGTTCAATAATATAAGATTAAAACAATTCTAGCAAGTACTTAGAGACAGCTACCATAAACAGTTTTGATTACCTGCTTTGCTCAACATTGTTAGAGTTTGAGGGATTTGAATGGTCTTGCTGATGGACTGTTCTCACAGTAGACTCTGAGGGGGGTGGACTCGTAAACAGAAAGTTGCTAATAAATCTCCAAACGGCTAGGAGGGGATAAAGTATTGTGCCCAAGAACTTCCACAGGTCACCGCCTGAAGCCTGAACAACAGAAGTGGCAGGTCTTCCTGCCTGGATATGAACACCAAAAGCAAACTTGTCAGGTATTAAAGCTGTACGCATTTAGGCAGAGTATTTCACACGTAATTTAGAAGCAGCTCAACAGACATTAGAGAAGACCCTATTTGGTTCCACAGTAAACAAATATCTATGTCAATCCCTTTACTAATTAGTCCGAACAAAAATTATACTAATTTTGCAATATGCCTTAGAGACAGTACAGAACAAAATTCAAGCAAATATTATAATGGCTGACTAGAAGCACCTGCATAGTAACAGTACTGATGTTTGTAGCAAGATGAAGAACAAACCAGTCCCAAAGCAACACCTACCGGCAGCAGTACTACAGAAGCACTGGGTGCTAACTCTAACTCCAGTAATTTCTTTCCATAATCTTCTTTGGTAAATTCCCTTCTGGGAAACATTGTCGCCAGAGAAAAATTGCCATAAGCATTACCAACCGTCTGTGAAAGTATAAAGAAAACGTTTCAGTTATAACTAACTGCTCACTTTCCACTTTCAAACAACTGTGGAACTGCCAGCTGAGCATACATGGTCTTACTGACCAAGAGTTCTTATCAAAATTACAATGATCTTCATATGAAGAATAGCAGAACTTCTCATGTCTCTTACAAGTTCCATGCTGCAGCTGTACAAAGTCAGTTGGTGGTTCTGGAGAATGCTGCTAACCAAAACTCGCTTCAAATTAACAAAAAGGAAAGCAGCTAACGATTCTGCCATGATCAACAACTAGTTGCTGCTACATTAATCTGTAATTAGCATGTAGTTGAGAAAAGGAAACACTGATTTACCTGTGCAGCAAACTGCCTCGCTTCCTCCAGCCGTGCTTCAGAAGGGAACTGATTAGTAAAGGAAGATCCATCTGGAAGGCGGAACTGAATCCTGGCTATTGCACTGCAGGACATTCACCGTGGTCAGTTGGTATATTAACAATTACAAACACTCCTGGGGCTTTAGCTTGGCAGTATTCAGGTGTGGAAGGGAAGGGCAGCCATCTTATTTATGGCAGTTCAGATACCTTATGAATTTGGATTCACAGTTGATAACCATCTGCTTTATATACCACCATGCATCTCTGCATTTCACCAGACCCATCAGTATTCAAACAAGATGCTTATATTAATCACTTAGAACAATGAATACATTAATGAAATATAAACCACACATATTTTGTGTAGCCTGTATTACTTCTGTTGGATTTTTTGGAAGTTATACTATGAGGGCATATAATAATCACTCTAGCTTGGCAGGTAACACTACAGTCAGCTATCTAACAGGTTACTCCTGCACTGTGCCCTGGGGTTCTGATTCACAGTTCAGTAATATTTAAGTCCTCCATACATTAGGATATTTTCTGAAACAGTAGCACCAGGCAGAACAGGAGTCATGTCTGTGCTGATGTGCATAAACAAGCCTTGCTGAATCCAAGCCATCCACCCCACCTAGTTCCTTACCTAGCCCCATCATACCTGCTATTCAAATCAAAGATCAGGAGGCAAATGTATCATTAATGTCTAAAGAATGCAAGTTATCTGAGAACACAGCATTAATGGAAATAGCTATGAGTTAATATTACAAAAGAAAGCTAATTTTTATGTCAGTGTTTAAACACACCAGCATAGCATCAATGAATAGGTTAGGACATATTACATTTCTTAATGCTTATGCAAAGGTTTTTTTTAACCTTTCTTCCACCAGTATACACTTTGCTTTTTCTACAACAACTCACCTTCGCTCCTTTTGAGATGCGTCTTTTCTGGCTTCTATTTCAGCCTGTTTAGCCTGAAGAGCTGCAGCTTTTGCAGCTTCTGCTTCTTCCTTTGATTTTGCAAAGCGAGCTGCTCTCTCAGCACGATCCTTAGGAAAGACCAAACATAAACCTTCATTTTCACCATGAACTGCAACTTAATACTCATAAAAATCTCAATCTGTACTGAGAACCCAACTGCTCTAAATAGGCTACACGGAGGAAAGGCAGTGGTGCTGCAAAGCTGTTTTAAGTGTCAAACTGCACTGTCTCTTGTCATTAGAAAAGATAAAATACACTTTTCAGTGAGTCACTTCATCCAAGTAGTCAACAGATACACTGTCATGGGAAGGCTAACTTTCCAGTGAAGAAAGAGAAAGGGAAAAATCTATGACAAGTCACGTTGCTGTAGTTCTACATGTTCTAGACAAAACTTGGAAACAAAGAGGGATTTCAGTTGTGAACTGTTTATATGCATATATATACACACCTATATATACAAACTAAAAAAAAAAACCAACACAAAAATTCCATTTTCAAACAATTAAATATTTCCTATGCTTCCATTTCAGATCTCAGTTTGAATTGCAATTATTAGTTATGTTTCATGATAATTCATCACTGGACTCAAGCTATACAGGAAAAAGCTACTGTATTAATTCTCACAGATACCATTGTTATGCATATAGAAGTAGAAGCTTCACAGCAAATGCTATTGAAATGCATAACTTGTCACCATGCAAAGCCACAGAGTTCCAAACAGAAAAACTGAAATGTTTCAATGTTTTACCACATGAGAAAATGTATCCCTTTAGTACTATCGGCCCTTTCAAGAGAGAAGCAGCAAACTGTCTTTCCAAATGAAGAAATTACCAATGCAATCTGTTGCCTGATGCGCTCTCTAGCTGCCTTCTCCTCTGCCTTCTCTCTGTTCCTCTCCTCTAACATTCGTTTGGTCAATTCTTCTTCCTGACGTCTTTTGTACTCCAACATTTCTTTACCAGTTTTTCTCCGTTCTATTTCCTTCTTAATTTCTTTCTGAATAAACAAGAGGGAGAACAAAAATGAGACCACAAAATTGCCTTGGATAAGTGGGACGAGACTGAAGTATATTTGTTTAAAAAGGAATTAAGCATTTATTCAAATATGGGTGTCTAAATAAATGCTGCAAGCAGTTCCACATTTTTGTTTTACCTGTTCTTCTTCTTTCCTTTTCTCCTCTCGTCTCTCTTCAAGCTTTTTTGTGATTCTAAATTTAAAAGCAAAGAAAAAAAGTCTTAAAATGGCCATATCTACTATTCATGTTTTCACTTTTAATGAAGCATTTCCCAGCACAGAAGAATAAAACACATCAAAGTGAAGAGGAACTGTAACACCCTGCTAACAGCTAATGTAAGAGTAATGATTCATTCACACGTGGCTGTACCATCCATAACAACATGAGGTAGTGATTCAGCACCTAGCCTGCAGTTTTTAATGGTAGTTCTAACAAATTTCTTCTTTTCTGTCCACTAAATGAAGAACCTTACATATTCTTGTTGTTTGACATCTTGTAAGACATAGAATAAGCAATACTATTTGTAATCTGCGGTAACAGAAACCCTAATCTCAACCTGTTCTTAACTATTTAAGCCATCTGCTTTCTTCTGCACATCACTTCCTAAAATGGAAAACAAACAATATATAGCAAGTACTGATATAGACACACATGTGTCTGTCCCTTTTATCCAGACGGGTGCCTTAGAGTAAGGCCCAATGCACAAAATTTGCAGTGCATTTTTAAGTCTGGGAAAAGGGCAGGCATGACCAAATGCCATGCATAGTCAGACAGAAGGAACTTCTTGGTTTTGTACAGAAGCTGTTATACTTTTTTAAGAAGAAAACTAAGTACCACATAGCTTTGCCTCCTTCTTTTTTCCTGAAGGAAAATATGCTGTACATGTATGCAAATACAGTACAATTTAAGATTCACGTATATTTTAAAAACAAATTTGAGATCTACATTAAAATAGTGACTTTCTTATCAGTCTTGTCTGTTACTATACTTTACAATTCTTGAACTAGCATTGCTTATCAGGTCTTCTAACCGTTCATTGATCAAATAAAAAGCAGAAGAGTCCCAAAATAGAATTCCTCTGCCTTCTGCAACACGCCTGGACTGCAGTCAAACAGACAAGAAAATAAGAGGACATCTCTGTAAAAAACCTAGGTTAGCATTTCTCTGCCCTGGTTTCAATGCTTTCAGTACAATATTTTAGCTCCAAGATCTTTGCAGAAAGCATATTGTCTGAAGCGGATCAAAATACTGACCTTATATCAAAGTAATGACAATCTTCTTAATTTTCCACATTACCACTTTATCTCAGGGTATGGGAAAAATTACTTTAAAAGCTGATTTTTGTATTCCCCTTAGTATTATCTCAGACATCCAAACAAAAATAAGCCCACATAAAATGCCTGCCAGATGACAACAGAATCAGCACTAAAATTCAGCATGTCTGATAAAAAAAAAAACATAGAACTACATCCTGAGAAACAAACAGAATACATTAGATAGTCTACAAAGCAGAGTTACCTTTCTACTTTGAGTGCAAGATCATTCGCAGGCTGAGCATTGCTCATTTGCTCGTCTGAAGACTGAGTTGCTTCCTGGCTTGCTTGACCTGAATTTGCTCCATCTGCAAGCCATTTACAAGAAAGTCATGCATGAGAGAAAAGTCAAAGGTATACTTCTTAACACAAAAATATTACTGTTTACTCTTAGCCATAATTGGCAGAAACGAGGATATCTCAAGAAGAAAGAAGGTCCTGCTATTCAAACTTTTTATTTCCCCATTTCCCCATTTGATTTCAGGTTACTAATCCAGAGGAGACTTTTCAGCTGAATTCTAAACACTGCTTTTTTTTTTTTTTTTGTATTACAAACCACGTATTTCTCACATTAGAACAGCTCAGAATGACAAGTTCTGCAAGAAGCATCTGGTATGTTCAAGTTTTTCATTAAGTCCACTCAATATACTATCGTTTATGTAATATTCCATAGCAATTAAGACAACTGGAATTATTTAAAAGCAAATCAGCTAGCATTTGTGTTAACATATTGGCCATTACCATCAGAAGGTCTTGGTTCAGACGTAACAGACTCGGGAGAGCCACGAGGATCCTCTGCTGTGGACTGCACGTTTTCTGGAGCACCATCAGATGGAGACGAGGGGCACGGAGCAGAGGACTGACATGGATTTTCCAGAGGTCGCCCTTTTTCTGCATGCATCTAAGGAATTGGGGGGACAAGTGAGAGTATGATGTTTTCCTCGGGGTCAAACATCAAGGCTACTAAACTGGTTTTGGAGAGTCAGTCCTATTTAAAATATAAAACTAAAATTACCCCATACTGTTGAGTCTGACACAACCATATCTGCTTTTTTCTTAATTATACTCTTACATTCACAGTGATAAAACTATGGTTATATTATATTTTGAAGCATATTTTTATGCTTCAAAACCTGCATTCTAAAACAGTATTACAAAACCACATACAAATTACTGAAAGAGTGGTTGGTGTATCATTCAAGTTTAGGCTTCTTGACACGCCTCCTTCCTGTGGGTGTTACACAGCTGATTAAACAATCTGTGAAACAAAAGATAGCACAGCACTTCTGCACAGGACTTTCACACCCATTCAACATTATGTATTGCATTTAAACTTGCTGATTTTGTTGTTGGAGGGATATAAACACAATAATTCATATTTCTCCAAGGAGCATGTTAAGGGCCTGTCTCAAGCATGCGGAGCATACCCATCTCAGTCTGAAAGATCCACCTGTCACAAGCATTACCTGTTTCACTTTATGGATTCTGGTAACAAGCTCTTCAACAGAAACGCTGCCAGCAATTACTTCCAAAGGGATTCCATTGTCTCCTATAAAAAAACTGGATGGAACGCACACTACAGGATCTGCACAGCAGCAGTTAAGGGCAGTGCATGACAACAAACTTATCAACTAACACTATAAGGAAAAGCAGACATCTTAGGTGCTGAATATCTCTATTCAATATTCCATCTCCACCTGGTAACCTGTTGAATATAGCAGGGGAGGAAGAAAAACAAAGCTACCAAATATGCTGGAAAACATCCCATACAGCTGATCAGTATTTCACCATTTCCTTGAAATTGTTTGAGCCAAAGGTTTTTTCTCAGACATACCCAACTACCAATTACTCCTTGATTTGTAAGACTTCATTTTTGTGTGAGATGACTTCTTATGTAGGTAATACTGAACGCTTTACAGCACTAACAGAATCCAAGTACCAAATTCTTTTTCAGCATCAGACGGAATTCCTGAGCTATAAGCAACTCCTCCCTGCTTAAGGGAGGGGAAGTTTACCTAACCTCATGCCTGTGCTTCTGACAAACCCAACCCACTGCCTGTTCCTCCTCCTCTCTAACTCTGAACTTCAGACAACAGTTTAGAGTTTGGCTTTTTGTTGTTGCTGTTTGTTTCTTAATGCTGATTAGCACCAATGAGTTATTCTGTTCACATAAAGCTTTGGGTAACCTCCGATTAAGAGAATTGCACAGTATTAACATCAAACAAACTTGTTCACTTCTTGTAAGAATTAATGGTAAGCTGAATATGTAGATGATACCATTTAATAACAGAGTTTAATATCTATTTTTGTGCAATAAGATATATATCTTCATCTATATAAGATATATTTTTTAATAATATTGTTTATATTTGTCTTAAGAACAGTCTTAACTTGTAGAGAGCAATTATTTGTAATCACAACGTAGCATCTAAATTGTTTTCAAAGGATACAAATTTGAGAAAACTGCAGGCAGGCTTCACTGGTAAAAAGAAAAGATGCACGTTGAGGAAGAGCGATCGCTTTGCAACAACTTCACATTAAGCCTTTCATCGTAAAAATAACTGTTCTACCACCACACAGAACTATTTAAATACTCGAGAGAACGCTAAAAGCAAACTTGCATTGCATCTTCTCATTATCATTTTGCATAAGTGTTATCAATCCCTGCTGATCGCAGTTGACTGCAGTAGATTATTTATGGAAGCAGTGCTAAGAGGCAATTGAGGAAAGAGACATCTAACCCACCGAGTGCAAACAATGCAGGTGCCTTCTAAAAGGTCTATAGAGCCTTTCAAAATAATGCAACTGTTGGAAATGTCGATGCACTTTCCCTACTGGAACTGAAGTTCTTATTCTAACAAAACGGAGTAATTTATCCTGAAGCCTCAATGCTTCTGTGCTGTGTGTTACACAAGAGAGAATTTCTGTAGGGCCTTACAGACCTAACCTACCGAACAAAGGATTGCCTCAGAGTACTTGCATTTTGATTCCACGTTATTTTTTACTTGGCCTTTTTTGCATCTTTTGCTCTTGAAAGAGGACATCCTCGAGCATTCTTTTACTAATGCTGAAGCCAGTAGGAAACATGCAAAAAATATTCTGCACAACACTGCAGTACATTTGCAAGTTTTCAATTTTTTTCAGATTCTGGTGGCTTCAGCCGTACTGAACTCACTTATGTTCTCAAACACCGTATTTAGACTGCCTCCAGTGCAGGGAGAGGACTTCACATGCCTCATACTTCCATCATCACCAATGAAAGATCATAAGAGACAGAATTAGAGTTGAATCAAACCTTTTGGTATCGATTTTAATAGCAACGAAGCCATCGGAGGCAGCCTCGGTCACCTGAGCGTCCTCCCACCTTGCAGCCATCTCAGTGGACTGTTCATCCTCACCTGCGAACACAACATACATGAAGCTGAACAAACGACCACCTCTGACTTTAGCTGCTTGAAACTGTTGATGAAAGAGACTCTCTCCATTATTTTCAAATCAGTTAATCTTCTTTTCCTTCCTATAATCTGGAGGTAATTCACTCCAGCTGATTCATCTTGCTAACATGCCAAAAAAAGGCAAATACACCAAAACCCCTTCCAAGGCGGCAAGCGCGTAGCTTGTACACTCATTCAGCTGCATGGCAAGTTAGCCCAGGGGAGCAGAAGGCACTGTAACACACAGATGGAACAGGGATAAAGGAGCGGGCACTGATGGCAGCCTGGGGATTGGCTTGATTGCATCATCTCATTGCACAACTGCCCATGGGCTGCATTTTCACGATACAAGGAGCATGTTTATGCCTTCAAGCCCTGTTTGCTACCCTCTTTGTAATCTGCAAGGAGATCCCGTAGCAGTTGGAATGAACCACTTCTTCTCCCTGCTGTTAAGCTTGACCTGCTAACATGCTATCCACTCCTCATCCTTCCTAACAAATTGAAGTACATATTAGTACAGCAGCTGCTAATGCAGGTAAAGCCACACTTCTCACCTCTTATAAAAACATAATTCAGCACACAAGGCTTCAGAATTTGTTAATTAAAAAAAAAAACCCTTGTTCACAGATTTATTACTTTTGTGTTCCAGTTCTTGACATGAACAGTAGCAGTGGGAATGGAGGAAAAGGAGTCAGAAGCACGCGGGAACAGAGGAGCAGCTGTGTAAGTAAGGGAAACTGAAAAGGGGGGCACAAATTCACAACTGTTATTTTAATTACTTTTGTATTCTAAAGCTCTGGTTTAGTGGGAATTTGGGTTAATCAATAAATCCAGGTGAATGTTAATCAGTTTCCCACAAGTGCAGTGGCCTACAAGCGTTTGTTTCTCTTTAATCCAGTTACTTCCCAGCAGCTTGGAGCAGACTGCACCCTCAGTGAAGAGTCACATTCTGGCTTCCTAGTATAGAAGCCCATTATTCAGTGACAACAACAAACTGTTTCATCCCAGCCACTATTTCACGTGGTATCTTTTACTCATGAACGACCAGGAGTCCCCCTGTGAAGCCTTGCTCCCTTCAGATCAGGACTGGTCACAGTGCTGTTCAGAAGGAAACAAACACACAACACACTGCTTTTGGAGAAATGTTTCCCATCCGTACACACTAATTATTCCCTAGAAACATTAATCTCTGTTCCTATCAGCCTATATACCCCAAGTTCACATTTAGGATATTTTAGGGAACCAAGGGCAGTGGGTGGCTGCAGCTGTTCTGCCCAGTGGTGTGGCCTGCCCCCCTTCCACCCCCCCCCACGCTCAGACAGCCGCTGTGCTGCACACACTTTCACATGTGCTCATCCGATTAGGCTACTAAAAATACCTCAAGACTTGCCTAATGGTAACTTTTCCAGACAAACAACTGCTGCAGTTGGCGAAAGAATGCTGAAGGACAAGAACAGGTCAGAGATTATTCACCGTGCAGTCCCCAAGAGCTGTGACCCAGGAAGGAAAATGCTGATAACTCACCTTCTATGAAACCGTACCTCATGCAGCACTTTAACAGAGACTACCCACAGAACAGCTACTTGGCTATCTTTTTGTTAATAACCCTTTCCCACTTGGGAGTTCATGCCCATTTATCGCAGTAACTGTATCCCGAAAACAAAATGTGAAAGGCATGGAGAAAGCTGAGAGGCCAACAGCGCTGGCAGAACTCGTGTCTCAGCTGAACGCTGAGTTGTTACAACTGCCCCAGAACTCTTGTTCCCAAGACCCTCAGATTTCCCAAATATCACTTGATTTCACTTAGCAGCAATCAGAGACCTGCACACAACTCTCAGCCACACGTGCCAATCTCCTCAGTGTGGTCAGGTCAAGTGAGAGCCCCATGCAGGGACAGGTATCCACCACCTCCCATGTGATTCAGATCACTGGGAAAGACTTCATCTGCAATGACCGAGTTCCCGTAAGAGGAACCTATTCAAAACCACCCCAGGTTGCCAAAGGACTTAACTCCCCTATTCCTCAGTCCTAAAATAAAACAGACCAATCAAAACTTCACAGCACGCAGCCATCAGCGACAAATGTCTCCCCTACAGAAGGAGCTGTGTGCTGCTGCCTATAAACCTCCAGCATTTCTTAACTCTCAGCGAGGGCAAAGATTGCCCGTTCTGTAAATGACAGCAAACTGGAACAGGGGGCTGCTCAGCTCCTCCTCATGTCATTTCACGCGTTTAACTTGAAAAGTGCTTGGATACAGCTTGACCTGAAAGCACTGTCAAATAACCAGCTGACTGCAGATCACTTTTGTTCAAAAACAGAAACAAAAAATCCTAAAAATAAAGTTATAAACAAAGGGCTGTTCCTACAAGGGTTTCTAAAAAGAAACACAAACACTTCAGCTAGAACTGCTTTTCCTCTGCCCCAAACCCCCCTCTTTCACTTCTGAGAAGGCACCTTTTAACACACAGCCTGGTATTTCCATTACTAGAACACGCCGAACTTTTGGAAAGAAATAATCTTGAACACCCCAATCAGAATAGAGGAGGCATCCAAGGAAGTTTCACGTGGAAACAAACGATTAACTTCAGATTAAAAAACTCAAGACATGAAAGGAGTCTTCTAACCGTGCAGGCTGGAGAGCCATCTACAGAACCTCTACCAAGAGGATACCAGAGGCATCCATGAGATGTGCCAGTGCATGTAAGATCCCAACTACACCATCAGAACTGTGCCAGGAAGGCTTTAAAACAGAACTATGAAGTTCATGAACAGAAATGCTGAAGAAAAAAATCTGGCTGAACAACACGCAACTGCAGTCGCAAACACTGCCTCATTGTTAAGCTAAGCAGCCACAGCACAGCTTGCCTGAGTGGAAAACAGTCTACAGCCAGAGGGAATAATCCACTTCTTCATCTCCTGGTGCTTGTCCAGAGTGCGGCAAACCGGCAGAGATGGACACGCAGACGGTAGTAGAAACCAAACAAAAGACGACAAACCAAGCAGACTGCAATTATTTTGGTCAAGACTGAACCTAGTAGCTGGCTATCCTTCAGCTGGCCATCCTTCACAGCGGTCATGCTACCAGCACAGTTGATCTGTATTTGCTATTTATCGTTTTTCCACTTTACCCATGTTTTGTCCCCCTGCAGATCACTGAGCAAAGTGTACAAAACATCTAAGAAGCACACCTCTGAAAGCACCTCTTCCTGCTCAGGCAGCTGCTTCAGGAACGCCTGTCCCTTACGTACGCCTATGGGCCATTCCGCAGCATGGAGATTCAACATCGCCGCCACCACCACGCGGTACGGTATCGCAATATCAAAGCAAGGCTATGTCCCTGCAGTCACACACTTATCACCAGCCTGAGCATCTGTGCATTCCCACACCCACCCAGCCAGCATCCACATCCCGAAGAGAAGGGCAGTCCTGTGCAGTTCTCGAGTCGCATGAAAAAATACTGTCAGTTACAGCACTCGCTTCTCAACTCCCAGTGCGTGTGCATCGAGTTCACAACAGCCACAGGTTCTGAATGCTACTGAAGGTCTTTAGGAACGCGAGACATTCGAGAAGTCCAAGGGAACACATCTAAGCCTGAGAGGCGGAGGGGAGGCCGGCAGTCACAGCGCTGCTTCGCAGGTGAAGATGTGAGGCGTTGTGGAACACTGCCTTCCTCCTGCTCACCACCTGGCTTTGCACGTACCTACGTGATCGCGAAGGCGATCGCGTCAGCTCTGAAGGTAAACACACTGGAGAATGTTTAAGGAAAGGGCAAACAAACGAACAGAACCAATAACCGCACGTTAAAAGCCTTTCACCATAGCTGCCATCACCGCACCGCAACCGCAGCCCAGCTGCTCCCTTCTCCTTCCTCTGCACGAGAGGGCAACGCGCACAAAGTCAGTGTGAATTAACTTCCGCCAACGGCCGGTCGGTTACAGGATCAACAGCACGGAGAACCCGAAAGGAAAAGGAAGCCGTGCGCAAACGGCCCCCGCAGCCTTTGGCGCTGCCCGGCCCGGGGACACGGCGCTCCGCAGCGGCCCTGCGCTGACACAGCACAAATGACCGCACGGCGCGGGGGGTGCGGCAACAGCTGGCGGAGGAGCGGCCGAGGGGACGGAGCGCGCGGGGCCGCGGACGTGCCGGGCCGGGCCCGCCCCGCAGTTAAGCTCGGTTCGGCGCAGCGGCCCCATCCGGACGGCACCGGACCGGCCCGGCGGCGGCAGCCCCGCAGCTCTGCCCGCCGCTCGCGGCCCGCA